>BBSZ01000854.1:0-11232 GCA_000981365.1 Subanguina moxae | reverse complement strand
GACCGGCGCGGGCCAATTCACTGGGAATTGATGCCAAAAGGCCAGACAATCACTGCCCAAGTGTATTGTGAGCAACTGGAGCGGGTTCGGCAAAACTGCGCAATCGCCGAATTCCGGTGATTTTTCTCCACGACAACGCAAAACCGCACACGGCTCGTTTGACGTGCGATAAGTTGGCAGAAATGGGCTGGGAGGTGCTGCCACATCCTCCATACAGTCCAGACATCTCGCCCACCGACTTCCACTTGTTTCAAAGCTTGGAGCATTGGATCCGTGGCAAGAAATTCGATAATCGCAACGAAGTGGAGGCGTGCGTCAAGGAATTTTTCGATTCGAAGGCCGCTGCTTGGTACGCTCGTGGCATCAACCAGCTTGAAGAACGCTGGGAGAAGTTAATAAAATCTGGTGGAGAATACTTCGATTAACTTATTTTTGATTTTAGTTGTTGTTGTTTTTGTTGTTGTTGTTGAAATAAACTTTGTTGAAAATCAGACAAAACTTATGTAACGACCTAATAGAAATGTAGTAGCCACTTTCGAAAGAACATTTTTCTTCTGAGGCTTTCTAATAATCAAAGAGTCCTCAGGAATCTAAATTTGAAGGCAGAATTCAAAAAAGTAGCTAGGTTGGTCAGATAAGGCTGTAAGTAGCGTGGTCGGTGTTCCAAAATGTTGGTAGTCCAACTTCTAATCATATCTCAGCAACTAAGCCACTTTTGAAAATTGTGCTTTCAGATTTGAATTCCTAAGGACATTCTTACTACTAAAAGGCCTTATTATTAATTAATTTTTATCAAAGATGGGTACTTTCATTCAGAAATATCATTAATTTTGAAAAAAAAACCATGATCAACTACCGTATTTTCTCTGATTCAGCCGCACACAACCCTCCCCGTCCTAATTCAAAATCGTGTTTTTGGCATTTTTGACCTACTTTTTGTAGACAAGTCTTAGAGAAGTTATTACCCAAAGTGTAGCTTACTGTCTTGGCTACAATTTGGGTGGTAAGTTGCTTGACAGTCGTCTGGGAAATGTAGGTCAAAAACACAATGCCAAAAACACGATTTTGAATTAGGGGGGGGGGGTATTTTAGATGGGTACTTATGATCTAGTAGAGTCAATGTTTGACTAAAAGTTGACTTTTCACTTTTTCTGGGAGCGGGCAAAAAGAGTCTCTATAGATGTATTATCAAGAGTATTGCTAGGATTCATCTCATAGGTAAGTAAGTCTGTGCGCGTATCTCTAACTCATCTGCGGCGCAGGGGACTTGAGGCGTGAAAGATGCACGGGGTGTGGGTGCGGCTCAATTAAAGAGAGTATGCTATCTCTAATTCGGTTACTGCATACTTCAAATTTTTTCAAAAATATAAGAATTCTTTTGAAGACAAAGATCCACAACTCACCTCATCTACAACTGGCCATATAGCAGACTGGACCGCTAGATAGCATGCTTGACAAGAACTTGAACACAAGTGGACCACCTAAGTGACGGTACATTGTGTAGACTGCCTTTTTAATTAATAGCCAAATTACTATGCTATTGCTCAAGGCTAGTGCACTGCTCCTCCAGAACATCTCCGCTAAAAATGATAAAGGAATCACATTTCCACCCCAATAAACGGCAACACCACCAAAACAATCTCAGGCGGTTCTTTTTTAAGTGTGTTTTTGTTCAAAAATTGCATTTCCACAGGCGGATGCCCCCTCTTTTGAGAGCATTACCGAAAATGTGCCCCACCCAATGGCAATTCAAGAAGCCGTTAGAGGCGGTCCAACCTTCAAACCATTTTTTATGAGGAGATTGCTCCAAAATAGTGCAACTCTAGCAGTCTGTGTGAGAGCAGAGGCCTGGAAAACATCCGTAACGTTTATTTTTGTCGTTGACCTGGTGGTGTTTGTGATCGTGAGTGTGATTTGTTTGCTTTACGTCACTTTTTCCGCACCTTGGGTTCTCCTTTCCTGCCTCACTTTAATTTTGCCTCATTGCTAGACACAGCAGGATGAACAAGGTTTGAGAGGAGCACAGTTAAGTGTGGCTATACATCAACAACCATAGCTTTCACCACTCAAAGGGTCACCAACATTGCAGCAGCGGATTGTTGGTCGCTCTTTTCGGTTTAGTTGATGGTAAAAGCTTTTAATTAATTGCGATTACAACAAAATTGTCAGTAGTGAACTTCGGAAATGTTCACAAAGGGTCAGAGGCAGTGTTTGCACGAAATAAAACTACATCTATACCCTAGGTGTAGATGTGGCTGTGGGTTTTGACACACTGTATACCTACTGTATACCTAATCATAGCTGTAGTATTTCGTCTCGAATGGAATGCCTATCATTTTGAATCTCATTTGATGTACCATATCACAACTGAGCCAAGTTAATGTCCACTTATAAAAAGATTCGTCTGAAATTTGACTTTTTGCCTTAGTCTCAAGATAAACTGCCTTATATTAAGAAAATCTACCATGTTTTGGTAACTTGAGTTGGGCAAAAAGAGTCTGTCGAGAGTCTTGCTCGGATTCATCTCGCAGGTAAGTCTGTGCGCGTATCTCCAACCCTTCATTCCCCGAAAAAGCTTCGATCCACAGCTGGGTCCAACCATTTTTTACCTCAATTTTTGACATCTTATGCAAATTTTGAATATTGATGTTTCTCAGGCAAAAAATCGCAAGGATTCTGAATTTGTCTGTCGTTTTTACACAACCCAACAATTTCACCTTTAAAAAATCCAACTCTCACTTTAACGGACGCCTTTTTAGAAAAATGAGTCCGTTAAATCGAGAATTGGCTATATTGACGACAATAATGTTGGCTTTTTGAAAAACGACTGGCAAATTCAGAATCCTTATGATTTTTCGCCTTAGAGAGATTGAGATCAAAAGGGGCAAAAGATGTCAAAAATTGGGGTAAAAAAATGGTCGTACCTAGTGGTGGGTCCCCCACTTTATATCGAGCACTTGTTTTTGTTCAAATTCAGACGTTTAGGTGTGAAAAAGTCTCAGTGCTCTTAATTTTTCTACCCCCCTCCCTCCCCAAGTTTTGGGCTTATATATCAAGCTAACAGAACATAATATTTTGTCTGTCCTGCCATTTGCTCTTGCCTACGTAATCCCAAAAAGTAACTTTAGATTTTAGGTCTTTATGGCGCACTCACCTAATCTTATCTAATCTTTATTATGTTATAATCTAATCTTATCAGCATTAAATGCAAAATTCAATTTTCAATGCTCCAAAGCAAACAATTAGCCGGCTTAAGGAATCTATTAATGAGTCTATTTCGTCCAGTTTTCCTACCGTTCTGCTTCTACACTTCTCATTTGCCAAAAAAACCCCTACTTTATAAATCAAATTTTGGTTTTTCGAGAGCCAAGTAATCCCAAATATGTAATTAGTCAAGAGTACAGTGTGTTTTTCATTTATCTAGGTGACAGTAATTATTATTTGTAAAGTAATGTTTAAGCTGGTCTTTTTCCAACATTTTCTCCACTCTCAACGGCTGTTTGTTTGCACTTTTTTGTTATTTTTGTTAAAGCAAATATAGTCGGTTTAATTTACTCATTCGCGGCCACCACGCATGTGATATTTCTGCTTTCTTGCTTAAAAAAAAACAGCAGTGGGGCAACACAAGCTATAATTAAAATTGTGTTTGACCTCTTTTTCTAAAAATAACAGCTATTTGTGTGATCGAATAGTGATCACGAACTTTAGTAGGCAGAAATTAGGACAGGCTAATGCAGTCGACCTTGAATCTCCCTCTCACTTTTCACAAGTCTTGGCTGATGGTGGCCAACATAAACACTGAATTTAGCTCTACTCACATATACCCCATATAAATCAGGGAGGGGGGCCCTTATTAGAGAAAAAACGGTACTTTTGGTGTATTGGTACAGTCAAACCTGGATAAGCCGACACCCCTAAATTCAAAAAAATGTGTTTGTGGCATTGTGTTTTTGACCTATGCTCTGCTAGTGTCTTCTGGGCATTTTGTATACCAAAATTTAGCTTAAATTCTAGGCTACGTTTTGGTATATAACATGCCCAGAAGACACCAGCAAAACATAGGTCAAAAACACAATGCCACAAACACACTTTTTTGAATTTAGGGGTGTCGGCTTATCCAGGTTTGACTGTATTGGGTAGTGGGGTTTTTACTCACAGTGTAAAAATGGGGGGGGGTATTGGGTAGTAGAGTCAAATTTTTATGTTGAGTGAGCTCATTTACCTGTTCTCCAGCAATTTGTGTGGGCACTACTCCCAACTGCAAAAGTATTTATCGGAAAACAGGGCAAGGATGGAACGAAAAGAAAAGGCAGAACAATAATAATATATATTCTTTTTTCTCGTTGATGACTCTAACTGCTGCATACCGAAGCAATTTTTGGGATTGTCCATTCCTAAAGCAGCCCTCGGGCATGGATATCTATTTTCTCACAGTCTCTGTCTGCATCATAGTAATTCAACACCAAAAAGAGGAAAAGCAGAGAGTCTTGCCAAAGACTTGTCAACTACTGCTGCTTATTATTTGTGCATTCCGCTATTGGACACCACCCACACACCCCACCTTTTCCGCGCCAGCTGCACTCCAACCACTCAGCCATTTTTTTCCCCCGTCTTCCAAGGCAAGACATAGTTCATTCTGCCTCTCTGCCACTTTTTGTGGTGGTAAAGGGGGAAAAAGTTGAAAGAGCATAAAAAGGTTGAGGAGACAGCTTGCTGGCTGGGCAACGCCACTGCTGCAACTGGAGCAGGCAGCCGAGCTAATTGTTGTTGGCTGGCTGCTTGCCTTGGTTGGTTCTCCCACTTCTCGGCCCTTTTTTTTTCCTTTTCTTCTTTTTATGGCGCCTCTACTGACAGCAGTTGAACACACACAAACAAGAACAAAAATTCTGTGATTGTTGTGGTGCTCAGCATGGATGGCTCCCACGGTTTTTACATGTTTTTCATTGAATCTGTGCTTAATAATTGAAACAAAGCCCTACTTTTTTTATATGCTTTTTACTTTTCTTAATTTATTAGTTTTTCTATGAGAATAACGGTGTTTTGGGCATCATTTATGTGAAAATTTGTTACGAGGTACATTTGTTACGTGGTCACTTTGTTACATCACAACAATTTGCATGTTTTCATTTACAGTACTCATTTTTTGAAAGGATTTTTTTTATTCTGAGGCACCCTAGTAGGCAAAAAGACCTCAGGAATCCAAAACTGAAAATAGAGTTTCAAAAAGAGGCTTGCTTGCTGAGATATAATCATAGCCAGTCGCAAACTTGGTTTTCATCCTTTTTTCTCCTAGTTTTGACCATATCTCAGCAACCAAGCCTCTTCTTGAAATTCTGTTTTTAGATTCGGATTCGTGAGGTCTTCGAGAAGAAGCTCTGGATGCATTAAAATAGCATGCATGCCAGAGCTTTTTTATGTGGTAGAGCCGAGTTAGCAAAACTATGTTCAAAATCTTCTCTCTTCCTGAGTGGGCCCTACTTAGAAAGTGGCTCCTTACTTGTCCCTTCCCCTCTCTACACAGCCCTTTATCCCTTTAAAAAGGGTGAAAAAATGCTTCTTATATGGTTAATGTATCTAGAGAACCCAAGTACTTCGGGCAGGCGAGGGGTGGGCGTATTATTTTTTTTTGGGGGGGGGGGGGGTATCATACAGTAGTACCTAAAAACCTTCTAAATCCATTTTATATGGTAAAAAAAATTCCTTCGTAAGGTATTTCTGTGACGATTATTTTCATATATCTTTCAAGAATAATATTTTTCCTTTTATGGTCTTGTGTACAGTTGCATGTGTATGCCTGAGTGAGTCGTGATCAATCGATGAGCAGCAGCATTAATGAATTAAGTTGGCCTTATCATCAATTTGTTTCCTGTTTTCCCGCTCCCACAGAGGACTGTTTTTGTGGCCCCCTAAAACTGTCATCATCATTCTCTTCTTCTTTTTTGCTGGCCAGCCAATCCAAATCAATGAATGACTTCTGATTGGGGGAGGGTCTTTGTGGATTGCCGCCACTGCCCTGATTGTACATCGGACATGCTGCCCAGCCTTAACAGCTATTACAAGAAATGATTCACTAGACAGCAGCAGCACTTTTATGTTCCTCTCGCATATATCACTCAATCATTTCTGCACAAACTTCTCCACTTTAATCATCATTCCTTTCTAGGCTTAGAGCTATGAAATAGAGTTGTAACAAGTTTTTGAATTGTCTTCGAAAAGGCTCTTTTTAAACCTGGCAGATAACTGTAGGCTGTAAAGATAGGCTGTGAAGTAATTCTAATTACAATGTTTTCACAGTTAAGTGACTTGAGTTAATTGTGTGTAGACTGTAAAGTAACTTTACTTACAGTGAATTCACAGTTAAGTGAGTTGAATTAACTGAGGGTAGACTGTAAAGTAATTCTAATTACAGTGATTTCACAGTTAAGTGGCTTGAATTAACTGTGTGCAGACTGTAAAGTAACTTTAGTTACAGTGATTTCACAGTTAAGTGGCTTAAATAAACTGTGTGCAGACTGTAAAGTAACTTTACTTACAGCGAATTCGCAGTTAATTTACTTGAATTAACTGTATATAGACTGTAAAATAATCCTACTTACAGTGACTTCACAGTTAAGTGGCTTGAATTAAATGTGTGCAGACTGTAAAGTAACTTTACTTACAGTGATTTCACAGTTAAGTGGCTTGAATTAACTGTGTGCAGACTGTAAAGTAACTTTACTTACAGTGAATTCGCAGTTAATTTACTTGAATTAACTGTATATAGACTGTAAAATAATCCTAATCACAGTGATAAGTTATCACCGGAATGTTATCACTGATAACATTCCAAGCTCAGATATAAATACTACCCAAAGTTTATTGTACAGAAGATCTTCACATTCCATATGAAACCAGCAAATGTTAAAGCATTCAAAGTATACTTCATTTAGCGCGCATTTTCGCAAAAACAGTTAATGTTAGACTAAAACACAGATTTTGCCGCATCAAACAACAATATTTCTGAAATACCATTGCTTTATTGCAAACCCGTAAGAATTTTTAAAAAGGCCATTAGGAGTGAGTGTGTACAAATATGTCTTTTAATAATTGCAAATCTTGGGTCTATTCTCGCGTTCATATACTGCCTTTTTAATTTCTTTTATTTGATGCACGCATTATTTGTTTTTACAATTATTTTGCTATTTTCAGCAGCAAAATTGTCTTCTAATTTCACCCCAGCTTCAAATACTAAAAAACTCTTTCTTGACGACCAAGCAGAGTTCAGTAGAGCTGCCGGCAATCACACAGTTTCAGCCACAGTAGCAAGTATAGCGCCTCCACCGCCCCCACAGCCTCAACTGTATCCCGTCCACTATTCCAACCCGTCTGCCACTTCTACACACCATCTATTCCATTGGCAGAACTATTGGCGGAATCAAGAGCAGAAGGCAGCGGTGGTTAATCAACAACACAATTCAGTGAGTCTTTTTTTTTAGCATTAGCTTAACAGTCAATCGGTTTACAACAAAACCTCTTGTGGCACGGTGTGTATTCCATTTTTGAACATTTGGAACATTTAGTAAAAACCCAACTTGCCCCAAGTCCCGTTCGCCTCGCCCGACCCGCCCAGGTCCAACTAGTCTTGTCCTGGATTCACATACAATACACATACAAGCAAACATTGTTTTTGATAGTGCTAACATAATTGTTGTTTCGCCATGGTAGAGCCAGGTGTCTAACCCTTTAATTAGTATTTTTAAGCCCCGGAACTACATCTGGGCATACAACTAAACCTTAGGCTTGGGATAGACCAGCGTATGTTAGCTGAGATCCAGCCTCTTCCCTGTTCGACCCAGATTTGGTGGTTCACGGCTAACAAATAATTTGGCACCCAGGACGAGTTGAACAAGGCGAGTTGGACCCGAGGCAAGTAGGGTAAAAAGTGTCGTCCAAACATTTTTATTGGTAAATTAAGGCGGTTAGCCTGCTTTTTAGTAAAAACTTCTATAATTGAAGCGACAAAGAAGTGAGAAATTATTGGTTGGGGAAGGCATCAAAATCTAGACAATTAATAAGACAAAGTTTGTATCTAAAGTCTGCTTAATACTCCCATTATGTGGCTACAAAATTTCCAATTGGTGCCACACCAATTGGAAAACAATGTTTGGTTTCAATGCAAAGTCTACAAAGTCCAAACCAAAGACTGATTCTAGAGATGCTCTTTGATTGCCTCATTCTTACTCTTTTTCTGTTTTCAATAAGAATAAGACCTGCTAGTATAAAAAATAGCACATTACATTTGCAGCACTACCCCAGCAAATACCCATCAGTAGTAAGAGCTCCACCTCAACTACAGGATAATTCGCAAACTGGAGCTTCTTGTCTTCCTTGTGCCAGCAATGTTCCAAACATAAATCCTTCATTAAGCCAGTCCAGCATCCATTGTTGCCCATTGAAGCACAAAACTCGTCGACGTGCTTCCACTGCAAGTCTACTTCATACCCAGCCAAGCAATATGGAAGTGATGGTGGAGCAACAACGGCCAGCCAGTCTACAACACCAGTACCCCAATTCCATGCTACCTCCTCAAACACCCATTTCTGCACCCATTTGTGGTTTCAATGGTCGAACCATGAAGTTTGGGAGCTGCACTAGCACACACACTCCCACCAATATGGAAGAGATGAATAGTTTCCGCAACGAGATGCCTCTTGAGTCTGCCTCTCTGCTTACAGATAACAACCAAATGAAACAGCAGCAACAGCAGCAGCCACAGAGCTCGTTTTTGAGAGGATCGAATGAGGTGAAGATGTCTTCGTCGATTAGTCGCCAGGATTCAGTCACGCCCACCCCTCGGCCAGAGAGCCATCTAGGTGCTCAGCAAATGATTGGCCATCCACTGAGGAGGGTTCAAAGTCATGTTGCAGGCTTCAAAATGGGCTCTTCTTTGGTCGGACCACAATCATCTGTGATCAGCAGAGGTGGCGGTACAACACCCCCTTCTCCCGTCCAACAACAATGTGGTGCGGCTTCAGCTGGTGCTGTCGACTCCAATATTACACTCTGGCAGTTTTTGCTTGAACTGTTGACGTCCAATGAACACAGCAACCTGATTCACTGGACAAATAATGAGGGGGAATTCAAGGTGAGCAGGAATTTTGATCGGTTGTTGATACTTTTGGGGGTGGTCTTTATACTACATTAGTACCGTAAATCCGTATTTTAGCTTCTTGATGCGGAAGCAGTGGCTCGGCTTTGGGGAAGCAGAAAATCCAAACCATTTATGAACTACGGTAAAATGCAAAAATATTTAACCAACATATATACCTACAGAACTCAATTGTTCAGACAAACTAAGCCGAGCTCTTCGCTACTACTACGACAAGAACATAATAAAGAAGGTGACTGGCCAGAAGTTTGTTTACCGTTTTGTAGTGCAGCCAGAGAGCTGCAGTGGTGTGGCAACAGTTGCCTCCGCCAACAGCAACAATCCCTCCAGCTGCCTGTCCGCCAACCAGGAGGCAGTGTTGTATGCCATGAACCGTACATCGCAAGCTATGCCTGCCTCGTTCAGTCATGACTCTATGTTCACCAGTCCCTTCCTCAGTCCTCAGCAACAACTGAAGAGAAGTCAGGGAGCGACGTCTTGCTCTTCCTCTTCAGTGGCTGACAATGAGTCGAACTGCTCCACCTCCTCCACCCGTCCAGCCAGCCATCCTGCCCATCGAACCACAGCCAGCCCTGCAGATACAGCTGTTGCCAACAGCAGCAGCAGCAGTGGCTGCAGTCCCACAGGCAGTGTGGAAAGCAGCACAAGCGGAGTGAGCAGTGCTGGCACTAGCATGTCCGAAATTGTCTACAACAACAACTTGGCCACTAGCAGTGCTACAGCTTGTCCTACTACCAGCAATATGACCCGTACAGCTGCTGCTGCTGCTCAAGTTGTTGGCACTGTTACTAATGGGAGCTTCCAAGCCCTGATACCCACGACTTCTGGACAGCAGGGCTCCAGACCCTCTTCCACGTCTTCCACCGCAGCTGGCTCTATAATGCCCAGAACATCGTCGAGAAAAAGAAAAAATCCACTGGAGAACTTGGAGACTAGTAGTAATTATCACAATGGCTTGTTGGGCAGTGGTTCATCCAGTGCTTTCTCTAGGTCTGTTTGAATGGAAATTTTTTTTTAACGGAATTCTGATTCACCCCAATAGGTAAAAAAACCTGAGAAATCCGAATATGGGTAGAGAATTTCAAAAAGTGGATTGTGTTCCCCCAAAGTTATCTGCACACTCACACCCAGACCGACACTCATGACCTCCACTCATACCTGATAAGAGTGTGAGTTTAGACTGATGAGGTGTGAGGCTGAGTGTAAGTTTTGGAAACACTGCTACATAGTGTCCTAAAAATGGAAAAATCTATAAAAATACTAAGAAAAGGACGACAATAGGACTATACTGAGAAGGTTGGAATTTGTGTTGTGCAAATAAGGCATATTTTAGTTGTCAGTTGAGCCAATTGTCACAGTTCAGCAGTGCTTATGGTGGTAGTTCGTCTTCCTGCAGCACTTCCCAGTCCATGGCTTCCATGCCCAAAATCAATTGCACCAACAGCAACAATCTGAACAACCTCAACAACTCGGGCTCTCTGTCTCGGCGCGGTCGGCCTCAGCCTCTGGACCTGACATCTGTGAACAATCTGACCTCTTCAATGAATGGCTTGATGAATGTGATGAATGCTGCAGGTAAACTGCCAATTTTACTCCGCCTCTCCTCTGTTTTACATGACACCTTCAAAAACATTGACTACTTATAGGTTATCTGCTAGTAAAATACAAAATTTTTCAAAGTGTCTAAAAGTGCACAAAAAATCTTCGGAATAGCTACAAATGCATCTACAGTAGCGGGAAAAAGTAATGCGCCACCTATGAAATTTGAATATTTCAGTCCATATCTCCCGCCAACGACATTTATCGGTACAACATGCATGAGCGGAAATGTTCACAGGAATCTCAGCTACATTTTGAGTACAAATAAGTGTATGTGTGACACAGATTTATACTTTATTCAGCTGATTTTTGAAAGAGAGCACATTTTTAGGGCGATAAAAAGTAATGCGCCGCCCGATGTTTGTCACTGTTTTCACGGTTTTTGACCATTTTATAGATTCAAAACAATTGAAACCACTTTATTACACATCAATACTTCGTGGCATAACCTTTCGCGTCAATAACAGCCTGACAACGACGAGGCA
>BBSZ01000847.1:6948-33300 GCA_000981365.1 Subanguina moxae | reverse complement strand
GTCAAAGGATTCAAATCAAATACGATTAGAACCTTTGAATCCGGATTCAAATTAATCGAAAAAGTTTCAATAAATTTGAATCCGGATTCAAATTAATTGAAAAAGTTTCAATAAATTTGAATCCGGATTCAAATTAATTGAAAAAGTTTCAGTTAATTTGAATCCGGATTCAAATTAATTGAAAAATTTTCAGTTAATTTGAATCCGGATTCAAATTAAATTTATCTTTTTTTTACAATTTGTTTGAATCCAAATACGGAAAAATATTTTTCGATGGATTCAAATTTTTTGACTCAATTTTTTTTTCGAGCGGATTGAATCCGGTCGAAATTTTCCGCGCCAAATTAGTTCGGATTCAAGGATTCAAATTGCCAACACTGCATTTATGCCAGGAAAGAAGAAAAGCACAAAAACCTGAGAGTGAGATAACTACATACGAAGAAAATTGAACCAGTGTACAGGCCACCTAAAATCAAACATAAGACCTACACCCCACAATCAAAACAACATACTTTCATTGCTTACTTCAACGAAAAGAAGACATACCGATCATACAAGTGATATTTTCCTCCAGCCAGTCAAGAGTTACGATTTGAGCATGCTTTTTAAGCAATCTCATCAGCAAGTTCCCAAAATGCAACAGTTGACAAGCTAATTACTATATTACTTTTTGCTGAACTTCAAATATGCGACCTATGACAACGTCACCAGTATCACCTAAGAAAAGCTTACATTCCAAATTTAGACAATGAGTAAGCGAAACAAACCTTGATATCGACTATCTTCATTGACAAGTGTGCCATGACCACTCATATACCCCTGCGCTGTGCTGGCTTAAGCTCCTGGAATAGTGATCTCCGATAACACTTTTGCTCGATAACACGACGTTTGAAGCCAGTACTGGTTTGCTGGATATAGGCGCTAATATTTCAACAGACATTATATGCATTGCCGACAACATCGTGACAAATTCCTCGTCCGCTGTGCAAAACTCCCCTGGGCCAAGTTAAGTCCGCACATTTATTAGCAGCCTGTGGTGACAAGGATTAATTAGTCCAATGAAAGAAGTTAACAGCCCACCTGAAAGTGAAGATTACCCAAGACCAAAGCTAGATGGCGTGAGCACAGGTAGAGGAGTCAGATTGCAGACCTGAAGATTAAAATTGTAACAACGGAGAATATACGCTAAAAGATATCGTATCCAGTGTTTTCAAAAAATACACTTTTATATCTACAGCAAGACACTTAAACCTAATCCACACTTAGCCCTAAACCAACAGTGTAGACTTTGGTTACTGCAAACCCAAACAATATGTTGCTCACAACCGATATCTACTTGATAAAATTTTTTCCTATTTTTTGTTTTGACAACCCTTTTTAATGACTACTTCTAGTACTTTAAAGAAGGTTTGACACCAAAGAACTACCACTTTATAAGCTACTTTAGGTGTTCCAAAAAATTGACGTAAAACTTACAGAGCGGCATTCACCCCGTTAAAAATTATTCACTGCAAAAGGCACTCTAGAGCGTGAAAATTAAAAAAGATTTACATGAAGTGGACATCACTGTAGTTTAGCAGTGACATGGAGCATCAATCACAGCTGCGGTTAATGCATAAATGAAAAAAAAAATTATTAAAAAGTAACGCATTTGAGACATAGTGCTACATCCATGATTGGGTTTATAGTATGCCGAAATCTACGCTAAAATCTTAAACCTACATCTGCCTTATCGACGATTACAAAATCTCCAGTCAAATATTGAGCGAAACGTCTTTGCACGAAATCCTCAAATTTATTTCATACTTACGCGAGGAAAGATGAAAAGCACAAATACCTGCGAGTGATATAACTGCATACGAAGAAAATCGTTGCAACTTTCAACGCACTTTTCTGGAGGAAACCACTGAGTGAGCTTAACCGACACCAGTGTATGGACACCTGAAACGGAGACCTTACAACCCAACATAAGACCTAGCACCTCAAATCAACGTCTTCGCACGAAATCCTTTAAATTATTTCATACTTCACCAGTAAAAACAAACATGGCGCACAAAACAGACGCACCAATCCGAAGAATAGACGAAGGAGATTTCCATCTTTAGACTGCACAGAAAGAAGCCAATCCAGAGTCTCAACTGTATGTTTTTAGAAGAAGCATCAAGCAAGCTCTTGAAATCCGTATTGTTGCTCTTTCGTCTCGTTCTTAATAATTGGAATCTTAGTGCTTTGATGGATCGCTAGCCGCCCCTCTTTCTTGAAACCTAGTGAGAAAGTGCCCTAAGAAACCTGTTCTCATCTTTCGCTTCTTGTAACTCCATCCACAGCTGGCCGACCTTCTTTTAATTCAAATCACGATCTCCTGTAGCACCAGTTTTCTTAAGACGTTCTGACCCAGCCATATCAACACTTAATAATTAATCTACTTATATTGACAATCAATTTACGAACAAAGAGAAAATACATGTGATCGAGAAGAAGACCGATTCATGTCTGTCGCCATAGTCGTACGATTTTGAACTCCTCTATAAAGCGTCTTCATGATCTCTTTAGCCGAATTAACAGGGATATTGGAAGCACCATTAAGACTGATTTCCTTCATAAGCAGGTTTCGACAATCCAAGTAGAAGCAAGCGATTTCCCATTTGTCAGCAAATCAATGATTTCTTCGTTGTACAACCAAAATGAATAAGTTTACACATATAAAACTTTTAAAATTGGAATAACAAAAAAACCTCGATAAATTGGACAACACCTTCGAACAGAGGTTCAGCTTCATTCTTCGCTTTGACCTCAATCTTTATTCGATCAATCCCATTGATATGTATTCAGCAGCTCTGGGAATGATTCCAGTACCTTTTCTTGAGGTACGCTTGGATGAGGTACCCATGGTGAATGTTTTGCCACTACAAGTCTAAACAATAAACAGAACTAGATTTCTAGAGTTGAATAGAAACTACCAACCCTGTCCATAAGCCAAGATAGACGCATTATAGCCGTCAAAAGTTCCCTCCATTAATTGCTTGATGCAACGCTCAAAGACTTCCTCTTGTTCAGTTTGCTCATCAAAAAACGTGGTCGAAAGAAAATACTTTATCTTCACCGATAGCGACTTGAGACCGGCTGAGAGCGACCACTGCGCACATACCCAAATCGTCTTTAGCTTGATTCACCGATTGAGGTTAAATTCTAGATTAACAATGGTGAGAACAGGTAAAAAATCGATAAAAGACAACCTGACTGCAACACGCACACAGCACTTGCCAGTAGATTCTGCCATTCGAGTTTATGAGAGTCTGAAATAGGTGCATTAATACATAATACATAAAAAAAAATTAATCCAATAAAAAAAAATTAAAACAATAAAAAAAAAAATAACTCAACTTAAAAAAATTGATCCAATTTAAAAAAAATTAACCCAATTTGAAAAAAAATTAACCCAATTAAAAAAAAAAATTTGTCTAATTTAAAAAAAATTGACCTAATTAAAGAAAAATTAGCCCAATTTAAAAAAAATTGAACCAAATTTAAAAAAAATTAACCCAACTAAAAAAAAAATTTGCCCAATTTAAAAAAAATTGACCCAATTTAAAAAAAATTGACCCAGTTAAAAAAAAATTGACCCAGTTAAAAAAAAATTGACCCAATTAAAAAAAAATTGACCCACTTTAAAAAAAATTAACCCAATTTAAAAAAATTGACCCAATTAAAAAAAATTGACCCAATTAAAAAAAATTGACCCAATTAAAAAAAAATTGACCCACTTTAAAAAAAATTAACCCAATTTAAAAAAATTGACCCAATTAAAAAAAAATTGACCCACTTTAAAAAAAATTAACCCAATTTAAAAAAATTGACCCAATTAAAAAAAATTGAACCAAATTTAAAAAAAATTGACCCAATTAAAAAAAAACTGACCCACTTTAAAAAAAATTAACCCAATTAAAAAAAAACTGACCCACTTTAAAAAAAATTAACCCAATTAAAAAAAATTGACCCAATTAAAAAAAATTGACCCAATTTAAAAAAAAATTGACCCAATTCAAAAAAAAATTGACCCAATTAAAAAAAAACTGACCCACTTTAAAAAAAATTAACCCAATTTAAAAAAATTGAACCAATTAAAAAAAATTGACCTAATTAAAAAAAATTGACCCAATTTAAAAAAAAATTGACCCAATTTAAAAAAAAATTGACCCAATTTAAAAAAAAATTGACCCAATTCAAAAAAAAATTGACCCAATTCAAAAAAATACCTTAATAGCTTAACTACCACAGTGAAGGCTAATGAAATACAGACCATATATAAGAATGAGACATGTTTAAATTGCTGGGTTTGAGAAGAGGTCGCAAGGGTTAGAGAAAATTTTCTCTATGGCATCATATAATTATCATTATGTGCATTTGACCCGTAATATCTTTGGATGGACATTTTATCGATCGTTTTACAGAAATAAAAAAAGTGTACGATCCAAACTCATAGATGTGCATCTGTCTATAGTAATATTTATTATTTTCAGGCGACTATCTCAGGGTAATAGACAGCACTAGAATATATGGTATGTGAAAAGGCTTTCTTTGTCACGCAATTGATCAGTTTTCCCCTAGGAACTCTATTTTGAAGTGCTGCGCAAAAAGACGCATATTTTCTGCCAGGCAAAGAGCACTTCCACGGTTAGAGATTTGAAGAAGATTATTGAGGGAATATTAAAGGTAATGTTTTAGTCTAATGACTTCCCCTAGTTGAATGGTTCATTTTACAGGTTGCGCCAGAAAAACAAGTGTTGAAGAAGCAAAGCAACTCTAAGTTTTCCTATTGGACTCAACTGGAAGACAATATGACGTTGCGGGATGCTGGATTCGGCGATGAAAATGCCTCTTCCATGGATTCTCCCGCAGTAATTGCTCTTGTTCTTCCTGGTCAGCACTTTTTGTTCATTTCTTCCTTTTTTCAATTAACCCCATTGGTTGCAGAAGATGGTGGTGTCGTCTCTATTGCTGCTTTGTCGACTCCTCCTGAATTGCCGGAGCAAATGCGCAGAGTTCAAAAGTTGGGATGCTACGACTGATATTCAGATCCACCTACATAGCACAACACCTTTGTTCCAAAGTCTCTACTTGTATCAGTCACTTCTCAAAAATCTCTTTGATGCTTGCTTCTGGTGCTCTTGTCAATAAAGTTTCGGTGGATTAGATGAGTTAACTGACGCTTTTAGATGGTGCGTATACTTTTCCATGTCTTGAGGAGGTGGACATTGTGGGATTCATGGGTGACTAAGGAATTTTCAGCACTTTTAAGCGACCAAATTTTATTTTAAAATTTATCACTCAGACTAGCTTTGTCCACCGTCATCTTATCTTTTACATCTCGCTCAAACATTTGATGCTATGAACAAATTTGTATATTTTACATCATACCAACAATGCATGTGATAAGGAAATAGAGAATGCAAGACATGAGAAAGAGACTAGTACCCTCAAAATGTTGACCAGTAGGCATAATTTCAGTAGAATTATCAATGTCTTGTGCACTATATATTTTCCTGACTACTTATTTTTCTTTGCTTTTTATTTCCGCTTCAAACGACCTCTTTACATTTAACGAAGATGTTTGCCAAGAGAAAGTGAAACAAAGCCAAAAAATACTAGCCCAACTTGCGCTACATTTGTCGGAGGTGGAAGAGCAACGAAGGCACAACGCCTGGAAGTCTTTTTGGCATGAAACCAATAGATTGGAGCAACTGCAAAAATTTCAACCACTAAAATTGGGATATTTTAAGGTCTACTTCTAGAGCTGAATAGGCCTTATTCCAAAATGGGGAGGGATGCCCATGTATAAAACAACAGGGACCAAGGCAAAAAAGACTCAAATTTTAGGCTTCTTCGAACACTAAAGACTCAAAAAACGACACTGATTCAGAAAGATGCCCAAAGCCCCATTCCACTGTTTTCCCGACGTTAGTAGTATGGGCCATTCTAAAAATGTAGTGTTCTAGTGTTTTAGACTGGATCCAGATAGTCTGAAGACCAATTTAAAAGACAGACACGAAAGTGAAAACATATTTGTCCAGACTTTGCGTGAAGACCAAACTTTCAGCCACTTTCACACCAATTATGTTCATTACCTACAGGCAATTTCTGAGGCGAAATGTTTTTGCCATATCCTAATCTCTTTCAGCATTCATTACTTGATCCTGCCTCTGTTTGTAATGGACCGCCTCTAGAATCACTAAATTCCGTAACTAGACATCAATTCCATGGGTTTCTAGCCCAGTCCTCCATTTTGTGGGCCAAACCATTGTGTCCTGTTTGCAAGGTAATTGTGGGTGAAATGAAGGACATGGCTAACGCCCTACTGCTAGAACTTGACAAGGTAAATAGAAGCCATTCTGCAAACATCTTTTCGAAACTGTTTTTAGCACGATGAACAACACATTCTCAATTTAACTTCTTCCATTCTCCCAAGTACAAGCACTATTTGCAAAGCAATGCTCCCGGCTTGTTACAGACGCAATAAAAGAGATGAAGAGCAAGAAACAGATGGTTGGTGGTGTCCTCTTAAAATAAAAAAAAAACAAACCTGTAAATTGCCTTTAGCCCTTTCCGAAAATTCCACAAACTGTCTGAAATGTTCAGTTTGCATGTCGAGCACAAAAATTCTGATGGTTAGTTATGAGTAGAGATCAGATTCCTATGCCAAAAAGTTCGATCCACCGCTGGGTCCAACCATTTTTTTACCTCAATTTTTGACAGAACCCAGTCGGACCCAGCTGTGGATCCAACTTTTTGGCATATGAGTCCGGTCTCTAGTTACGAGTAAGCAAAAAAATAAATTTCTAAAAAATATTTTAGCACAAGCTTTTCCTAGAGGAGGAAGCAATGGGTGTATTCTACGAATTTCTAAATAATTCAATATTTTACAACTTGTGTGCTGAGCTGTGCATAGCCTTTCCACCTGGATCATCAAGTATTTTTCCTGATGGCGTTTCTTTTGACAAGGTAGAAATGGGTAGACTGAAATTTAGATGAAGCTTTACTAGGAGGTCCTTTTACTAAGCCAGTTCAGTCCAAATGTCTTACAGTAATAACTCTATCCTAATGCAGAGCGCTAGTACATGTTTTTGTTAGACATTCTCCATGGAAAAGAGGGTTTAACTCTTCTCAGATTTTTTCCTATATTTTGTAGTGATGCACAAATGTCACGTAATGAGGAAAAGGACCTCCTAGTAAGTAGCCACTTAGATTATAACGTATGCCCGGGAAAATAATACTATTATTGAGGAAACATTTTAGTGCATGAATTTCATGAATGACACTTACGACAGGGCGGTACCGGTTCTGCCGCATCTATTGATGCCCCAGTACTTTTGTAAAGATGTTGAGTGATATATTCACCTCTCACTTCCAAATTTACATTGAAGCCAATTTAGCGCCTGAGACTGTGTCCAAAGAGGGAAATGAACAACATAATGACCTGCGTTAACAGTATTTGCAATGATTTTCAAAAGGAATCCTCTTTATTTAAACCATTGTGCAAACTTATTAAGGCAGATTCAGAAGGATAACAATATAACAGTTATAATAATTATTTCGTGTAGAAAGATTATAGTGTAACCCACTACCCGAGAGGACTTCACTGAAGATACGTACAGAAAACGATATGAGCGCAACATTTTCACAGTTTTACCGCAGATTAAAACAATAATGTCGAGTAAGCACCAAAAAGCAGTAATAAAAAAAGACTTGTATTCGTAGTTATTCATATTCCAACATATCATCCTGGTACTTTAAATGGACAGGTAGCACACCTCCGACCAACTCAATTAGAACCTCATTTCGTGCTTCTTCAAAGGAACGAACTATGGTCTGCAATTTCTTCTGGCGAATCAAGTTTTTGGGCACGGTCATTCCTGAACTAATATTATTCGCTGTGAACAAGACTTCCACAAAAATAAAAGCGACCATCATACGCTTCTTCCAGGAAGAACAGAAACCGCATATCTTCTCTTGGCCTCTTGCTTCTAAAAATTTTAAACGTTGGAAAACGCCAAAAACATTACCAAGTGACACAAAAAGCTAATTACCTGTTTATCAAACATGCGTTGCGTATAGAAATACCACACTTTTCATAATCGAATTGCGCATAATAGTTGAGGAAGCCATAAATAAGCTCACCGATGCTTCTTTTATTCTTTGGGATCTCTAAAAACAGGATTTATTAGATAACTCTAAATTAGATACACATATAATCGCATGATAGTACCAGGCAATGATAGGTCCTTATCATATTCCAAATTTTCGACGTCTCCACTTCCGTCAAACTTTTCTGGGAACAGATCAATGAGACTCGGAACTGTATAGAAAACAAGTCAAAATCCAAAATCTAGTGCAAAAAAAACTTACGAATCGGTGGATCGACTGCACATTGTAAAAAGTGAACCACCATCAGCATAATAGAGTAACTACAAAAGGGACAACATAAAGGAGCAGTAGACGATATTTATACCACCTGTTGACACCTCCAAACTTAGGATCAATAACTTTTTCCTCCTTAGCCCAGTCTTTGATGTAACATGCCATTGCAGCAACCCTATCGTCTAATCTGGATTGAGAAAGTAATCGAGTTAAAGGTAAATAGGTGCACAGAGTTTTACTACCTTCCGTAGTAATTCAACAAATGGGTGTTGAAAATGCCAGCTACACAGTTGCAGTTCATGTCCACTTCAACTTGATTGTACGGGAATTTTAGAGCCATTTTCAGGATGGGAACCTAAAATAACAGATAACATGCGATCTGAGAAAACAGGAGTTTATCAAACTCACCCTTGCATTTACTAGAGATATTGAATGCATGAACGGTTGATCTGCTAACAAGCTTTTAGCACGGAGCAGAACAGCAAGAGCAATTCTACAATAACATACATGACATGAGTGAAAAGAACACAAGATATAATATACTATTTCGTTAACAGCAAATAAACCAACTCTTCTAAGTATTGATTTTCAGCGCCACACCTAATGGCTAAGCATAAGTCCAAGTCTGAGTTTTGAGTACCGAATGAATTGACTGTAGAGCCTCCAAGTGCCAGATATGCATCTAAAGATTAAAGCATAAATGAAGCGTAGAGCAAGGCAAAAATACCACCAAAGAAAATTACTGGGAAAAGACGGCAAAAGCACATCAGAAATTAATCTCCAAATTTTCTTTTTGTAAGCGATTTCGTGCAAGCCCTACAAGAGCAAGTGTATTAGGAAAAGTAAAATCTACTCCAAAAGCTTACCTGCCTTCTCTTTTTGTAGGTGTCCCAGATGTGTCTGTTGCATCTATCGAATCGAGATTGATCAAACTGCGGGCTATCGTCATAATCGAGAAAAATGTTTTCTATACCAAGAACTTGCTTCACTTTGTATGCTTTGGCTGCTTCACTTGGTTGATTATGTCCCATGAAAGTCTAAGCTTTTTCGGTAGAATAACAAAGTTCTTTTTTTAAAGTTCTGTACGAGAAAAGGCGGATCTGATTTAAAAACGTGGAAATTAGATGCAGGAAAAAGATTAACCCGTCAAGTGTTTTGAGTTCATTTGTTTAAGTTTTTAAATTTCGTTGTCGAACGCCAATGAAAATGCGCTCGCTTTTAAACAACGAAAATTTACATTGATGGTTTTCAGACATCATTTCACTTGCTCTTGTAAATCTCCTCATAATTGCTTTGTAATTACTTCCCACTCCGCCTAATTTTGCTTTTCTTTTAGATAATCGAATCAAGCAAGATGGCAGCCAGAAGTACCGATGATCCAATTTCTGCTTTTGGATTGGGTATTGCTAGGTAATTTCTTGTTGATTTTTTGACTAGCTGACTAAAAACGATTACTTTAGCTTTACGAATAGGATTCTCATTGGTCATCCATGTACGGTTCTCAGACGTCAAGCCCAAATTCACAGAGATGCTAAGAAGGCTCACTTAACCCCATTTTCTCTTATCCCGGTGGCATGTCAAATGATCAGCAAAGATGGGATTCTGACTTTGTGGAAAGGTTTCATTTTCACCTTTTCTTCATTTCTCACCCTTTTAAGGTTTCTACAAATGTATTTTAGGCTCCGTGGGAAGTGGCGTTTTATGGGCTATCTCACATCTTACCGAGCTAGTTATTGCAGATGTCTTCAGGTACTTTTGCAAGTAATGGCTCTGTCAACTATTATGGCGTTGCTTTCTAGTCTTCCGAAAACAGTCATACAAGACGGGAGTCGAGAGCGCTTTTGGAGACATGTTTTGCTCAAAGCGTAATTTTTAACTGTATCTTTTATATTTGAAGAAAAAAATTTTCTTCGTAGATCATCCTATCTCGCCATGACACCGTTCATGGTGTCTTCCTTTGTGGAAACTGTTCGTGTAAGTTTTGCACTTCTTTGAATGTATGTATTAAAGTTGCTAATTTTTAGACTGGTACTGATATCGACACTCGTGTTTTTGAAGTGGTCTTTCGCGGGCTTGATCGTCTTCGTTTTGATTTATTTGGCACCAAAGACAGTACCAAGCGTATCAACATTCTTTATTTGTCAGTTCCTACTGTTGTGCTCCACACATCTCACTTCCTGATCGCAAAGTTTGCTTATGACGCTGTCTATAAAATGGCCAGAAGATATGTTGTCAGTTTCTTTCGATTTTTAATGCTTGAACTAATTTATAGTTGTGCTTGTTTTAGAGCCGCAAGTCACCGGAAGATAGAACTCGCTTCCATACGATCATGCCGGAAATGTTTGCATCAATGATTTCTGGTTTGGTGGCGGATTTGGTTTGTTATCCACTAGAAACTGTTTTGCACAGGCTCTACATACAGGGCAATAATTTTTGTAGCCATTTGCTAAACTGAGTCTTTTTCTTTTTTAGGAACTCGTACACTAATAGACAATTTGGACAGTGGTGTTGGTGCAGTTCACATTCAGTATAAATATGATGGGTTATTGCACTGTTTCAACAGTATAGTTAACAAGGAAGGGCCATGGGCGTTGTTCAATGTAAGCGTTCCCCTAATCATGTAGTGGCTGCACCAGTTTTTTTTAGGGTGTGGGTGCAGTTGTTTTGCAGTATTCGCTTCAATTCTGTGTTCTTAACATTGTTCGTGTTGTTTTCGGTTGGTAAACCTTGTCATAGGTTTCGTTTACTGAGTGGTACTTTCTATTTAGGTTGGATTCATGGTTCAAAGAAAGCATTAAAGGGAAGAACTTCTCCTATGTCTCTGCGGAAGAATTCTTCCGGCTTTTTGCTTTCTGAATATGACGGTGGTTTGGGAGTGTGTGATCCGTATACGGCGTACCAACGACATCCATCTGTTGTCGATCCCACAGAGCCTACGCCGTCTCTTTCTCTTTTTCCATCCACCTTTGCGCAAACGCAAGCTGATTATTCGCGAAATTCTGGTCTTTCTCCAGGTTGTTTTGCCCTTTGCTGCTCACAAGGCCTTTAATATTTTTTTTGTTAAGGAAATTCTTCAGTTGCGGCGCCAATCGCTCCACCTACCTATTCTGCTGCTGTCAAACAGTCGCGTCCGAGTGAAGGCCGGTACCAGCCGATGTTCCCGGACTTATCTTGATACTAGTAGTAGTGAATTCTCATAGGTTCAAAAAATGTTTAATGTGTATATGTGATGGTAGAGTAAACCACAGTGCTTATCGTTAATTTCATCGTTGATGTGTTTATAGTTTTACGTTGCAGAGCATAAAATCATATAGGTTTCCGTTGTGTTAGTGAGCATGAAATAAGTGATTAGTCGGAGAATGATTTATCTTTATTTCATAAAATTACGATGTGGGAATCAGAAGAGATAAAAATTATCATGATATTAGTTCGAGAAATATTGTGAATTCTAGTTTTAAAAAGCCTTAGAGTGGCAAATTTTAAATGCTTATTCGCTCCGCAACCACACTAAAATTGATAAATTTGTAACGCGTTTCATAAATTATTAATGTTAATGCAATAACTTCCATACGTCTTTTTTTACGAGCGGCGGTAGGTGGGCTTTACCTTCAGAAGATTTTACACAATTTTAATTGCATAAACAACATTCTGCTTACTAATTTTTTTGGGTCAAATGGATACAAACACTTGAGAAACGTAAGAGGATTTCATGTTTTAGATTATTGTGTTATTAGACTTTCGAAAAAAAAAGACGCCTAGTTGTTCCAATTTAGAGAATAAAACATTTGAGAATATGCATATGCGAAAATAAAAAAGATCACAAGTAGGCTCAGACTTTTTAGGCTAACTCTAGCGGCCAAAACACTTGCAAAAAGGAATTCCCGGCCACTTCTTCACAGACCTACTGCTAGGGTTGTCGATTCAAATCCTCAATTCCAACTGGAAAATATCGAAACTATTTGAAGAAATACAGCCAGTAGCTGAAAGGTGGGTTAATTGACTTCATCGTTAAGACCAATCTCCAGAACATGGCGGCAGAGCTGCCGCAAATTTCCCCAATCCTTCTAATCAAAATTTCTAATTTATCGTGACCACAATTTTTTTGAGTTTGAGCCGAGAGGTTGTAAATTTTGAGGCTTCGACAACCCTAGCTATCACAAAAACGGCTATTTTGTAATTTAGACAGAGTGTGTCAAGAGACACAGCTTCAAACTCTTGTCACTTGATCTGACTTTCCATTGCTCATAGTTTGAGCTTTTTGTTGGCCATGGAAATCAGACAAAAAGGTGTTTCTCCTCAATCTTATAGCTTCTTTTATGTCACTGGCTGTATGTTTGTCCTGCTGCTTTTCCACATACTTCAACTTGCTCCATTCTGACTTTATTTCAGCCACCGAAGGGAATGCCTAAACCATATATTCATTAGATAAACCTTCATCTGATACAGTCAACCCTCGCTAATCCGGCACTCAACAATTCGGGCACTTGGAGCCTGTCCCTTGGGCTGCTGCCGGGCTATCGAGGCTTGACTGTAAATGATTGGATACACTACCTCTTCATCCTTTTCTGGCAACACCACTTCTGGATTATAACGACAGTAGTATTCCGTCCACAACTTTAGACAGGCCGTGCTTTTAGGGGCACTCAGAAAGTCTTCTATGTTAGTAGCTGGATCATAGCTCGGATTGTGGAAGAGGTGCTGATTGTCCAGAATATAGGACCATAGAGAGACGGTGTTCTTCTTGACCTCCTAAAAATTTTGGACTTTTTAATATATTTTTTAAGAAGAAATTAATTCACAAACCAAGTCTCGTCTCTCTTTTTCACTATTATAGAGAAATGTTCCAAAGCGGCAGGCATATAATTCGTCGAGAATTGTTTTTAGAAACTTTACATTGAATTCAAAGGAAGAGGTGAACTGAAAACCAGAGGTCTTTGGTATTCATGCGATAATTTGCGCCTAAAGCTATTACTTGATTGAAAAGTTGCCAGACACAGTCAATGAATTGGACAAAGACTGGAGAGCGCTCCCCATCACCATGCTTGTCTTCGCCGTGACCAATACGCTAAATAAACAGTTTCCTTAAATTTAAAGTTATCTCGGCTTTAGTATGGAATTGGCTGCTTTTTTTTCCAATCGATGTTTTCTAGAACTTCAACCATCTTTCTCACTGTCATTCTGCTGCGAATAAGAATAAGGTAAGAAAAAAATATATATAAACAACTATGATCTACAGCATGAAAGATCAAAATAAATCAACAAGAGCACCAAGGCAAAAAAAAAGCAGCCAATTCTATACTATAGCCGTTATCTCTGCTCACATGAGCAAATTTATGGCCAAAGCTGCACCACTCCTTCTCAATGAGCACTGCAAAGCCTTCTATTGTGCGATAGTAGGAATCCAATTGTAGCATGGCAAGGGAAGTTATCTAAAAATTGTGACTTCAAACCACTTGTTCCTCCAAAACAATATGCAAACTTGAGCTGTTCTGTCCCACCCATCGCTGCAGTGAATGAGCACAGAGTTGCGGTTACAAGCTATCTCCTCGACTAGCCTACTGGAGCCGTCCAATATTGTCTACAAAAAAGTGTTTTGACGTAAAAGCATGCAAAATTTCTCACCTGTATATGGTTGAGCCACTTTGTCTCATCTAGAATGCGATAGAAATTCTTGTGGTCGATTTTTGGAAAGCAAGCCTCCTTCAAACGCTTTAAGCTGTCCCTAACCACATGAATGTTTTGAATGTCCTAAAAATAAAATTTTAGCGCTAGCTACAATGATGTCCGGCATATTTTTTCAATTTTGCTAAAAAGAAGCCAAAATAGTAGGGGATGAATAGGAGGCGAGGGGAGTAATAGGAGGTCACTAATTTGAAGGGCTTGAATTCTCCTATTCATCGGCTCCTATTCTTTTATCTTCCCCTCCCAGTACAGCCCTCAACCCCTTTAAAGTACTCCTTGTTCGTTGTTTGGCGTAAATTATACTTAAAAAAGCTGACCAAAAACTGCAACTGGCATTGTGGATACTCTTCATAACCGCCTCCTTTTGCCTTATTGACCTTGGCATTAACGGCAGGCCTTGCATCCAAGATAGCTAGGTTTTTGGTGTTTTGATTCGCAGCTATTATGCAATCCAAGTACCTGAAAGAGGAAATTGCTACAAAGAGTTGACAAGTACTCGTGGTTTTTCTTACTCCTCATCCTTGGCTGATTTCCTTGAAGTGACTCCTACCATTGGTTGAGCAGAGCGGACTAGTGCAGCACATGTTTTGTGGTCGATCCATGACAAGACCTGAAGCGTACAAAAGTTAGATGGTACAAATTTTCAAAAAAAACAGCAGCACCGGTATGCGCTGCTTGCTGCGAAACTCTCCGACTGCTTTTAATATTTCTTCACACTTATCACTAGCATTTACTCTCGTAGGTATAACTAACTAAAATACCTAAGTGGTTTGTTTTACGAAACAAAAAGCAAAGCATACCACTGAAGGGTATGTGCCAGCAAACTCATAGTTGGCGTTTATCCTTGATATAGACCAGGCATCTTTGGGCACTTTCTATAAAACAAGCCAGTATTTGTGCACAAGAATATAGCAGAAACTGCGGAAATTGGGTAGGCGTACAAATTTTCGTCGATAGGTGATGTTATTTTAGTTTAGGTTAACTGTGAACCGACGAATATCCTGTTTTACCTAGGTTTAATGGTTTTAGGCTAAATATTTTTATAGTCGCCGCTCTCAATAACACACGTTTGAAGCTGGTCCCGAAAACATGCGCTATTGGGGAAGTCTAGTACATCTGGCCATTATGGACAAAACTTTTTGGTGGTTAGAATTAACGTAATAAGACTTTTCACCAACAGCCTATGTAAGCTCTATTTAAAGACACCCTCACTGTAAAGCTATCGACAAAATTTTGGGCCGGCTTCCACGGGAATTACCTGTCTTTTAAACTCTCTCTCCGCACTATACAGATTCCACCCATCTCGGTTGAACCTCTGATTGTACAAAGTCGCAAAGAAGGGCTGAAAATA
Source organism: Subanguina moxae (assembly GCA_000981365.1). Lineage (NCBI taxonomy): Eukaryota > Metazoa > Nematoda > Chromadorea > Rhabditida > Anguinidae > Subanguina > Subanguina moxae. The sequence continues at coordinate 17,852 of BBSZ01000847.1, read as the reverse complement.
ACTAAATAAGCAGTGCTGATCGAAGTCACATGCAAGCCCACTAATTTGTTGGTGTTGGGAAAGGCAAACTTTTGTAGGCAGTCATAGAGCGGCCTCCTACTGTGAGTCTCTGGACGATGTAAAAATTTGACATTCCTCATGTCCTAGAAACCTCGCTGTACCAATGCCTGAGCTTGGCTAGAAAAAAGGCCAAAATAAAAACCTTGCAAGTGACTTCAATACCATATGAATCTTCTCCTCTGCTAACACTAGAAAACCCAATCTTTTCCACCCTAGAAATGCTGCCCAGTGTTATATCAAAGGAGCAGCCCTTAAAAAAAATTGAAAATGTATTTAGCCACCATCTATTGTTACCTGGGCATCACTTTGTCCATCTTCATTTTCTTCAAATCTTAGCCTGTAGTTAGTGACAAAAACACGGCCGTAAACTTTTCCATAAAATGCCAGATAACCGACCTCTGGTTCTTAACATACGAAAATTTAAATTAGCCATCAGATTAATTATTTACATTGCCCAATTCCTTATTTACCCCCTCAAATTTGTACCATTTGTGTGCTAGTGTGTTGGCTTTGTTTCTTTTTTTTACAATAACAAACTTTAAATGACTGGACCATTTTTCTGGTAACAATTCTATGTTTCTAAACTTTTGCTAAAACAGCTCCCAATGTTCTAGCTAAATAAGCTAAATTTCTTATCATTCGCTCAGGATCAAAGCTCCGACCATGCAGCCGCTGCTCCATCAGTAGATCAAATCGCAAAAAACCAGAGCTGAAAACGTGCGTATCCCTTTTTAGTCATCCTTTTCCTTCCTTCCAGTCCATAATAAGGGCGGATAGAAAACACTGAGATTCACGGTGCAAAGGGATAGTGTCAGCAATACTACCTGTAGTCGTCTTCAAGAAACCAGGAGCGGAAAAAGCTTGTGACATGGCTTATATAGTATTGATGCTTCGAGCCATATAGTAAACCAATACGAGGAAACTTTTCGCGAGGCTAAAACAATTTGCATTAAAGCGGTAGACAGAGAAGCAATACGTGGACCTGCAACAAGGTAATCAGAAGTTGAGCGAAATGAAGTCACCATAGCAAGCACTTCGAGATCATCTTTGACTTAATTGACTCAAGAAACTGCAGCTATCTCGTTTGTACTTTCTCGCTTGCCCAAAGAGTCCTCTAGTCATCTAAAGCTAGTTATTGTGAAAGAAAAAGAACAAAAGGGACAAAGCCAATATATCAACACATAAATAGTCGACCTACACCGAAACAAAGTTGTATGAACAAAAATAACCTTCTATTTTTACTTCTTCACCAGGCAAAAGCCATTTGTAAACCACGGTGGGGTTATTGGGCAAATCTACATATTGAAAGCTGCTCTCCGGAGTAGATGAGATTGTCTGAAAGGAGTAGTTTTTCTTCAAAAGTCAATCAATAGAAAACCTACGCGAAAAACTTCATGGTTAAGAGCTTCAGAGTAACTGGTTCTGTTGCGCATTAAAACACCTCCTGTAAAATTATTTTGAAAAGACTATTAGTGGCGACAGTGAAAGCAGCCGCAGAAAAAGTGAAACAACAAAGGATTGTTGAGTGCGCGAGCAGCCTTATAATTACAGAGACGAAAAATTTTGTTTTGAAAGACGTTCCACTTTAGACGAAAATGTTTGTGGCAAAGTGTCGCCTTCATTTTTGCGCAAAATCATCATTTGGTTTTCTCAACAATGTTGTGCTTCATGTTTTGTCTCCATAATATTTACGTTTTACTTGTTCTTCATTAATTTTGTTTTTGTAGCAAATGGCGAACATCATCAAGCTTTCGAAGCGTCAGTCCGATATTTTGTTGGAAGAGGGTGAAGGGAAGAAGCAGGACACCCTCCGATTTGAGAAGGCTGCAGGCAGTGTTTCGAAGCTTGTCGTCGACGCTCCTAAGTCGCTTTCTTCTGCTGCTCAACATCCCCTTCAAGTCACGGAAAATCGGAGAGCTCCGACCCTGGCCGACTTTGTGGAGATGCGTCGTTCTCTGGGTGGAAGCGCTCAGGCTGAGAAGTTAATTGAGTATGTATTTTTATTTGGATAACTTAGGTGTTTTCGTTATCATTGATTAGGCTGAGTGATGCTTTACTTCTAAAATTTCAGAGAACTGAATGCTGCTAGCCAGTTTAACCGTGGCCCTGAAGGGTTCTCGTCCAGCTCCCGTCTCCATTTTGACATGCTTTTGAACCTTGACGAGAAAATTGGCTACGGGGACTATCTTAATTATCATGAAAGTTCCTAATAATTGTTGTATTAGTGTGGAATTCTTGTTTGGCTTATGGGCAGAAAGTAAAATTTTTGCGCCGCTTTCGTGTGTTCTCGTTCTTTTTATGTTCTACTCTGTTAGTCCTTTTCCCATGCACGGTTTCTCAAGGCAGTGAATAAAGACTAATCTTCTGAAGGAGTGTTTCCTTTGCCCTATCGTAAATTTGTGTCGCGTGGGTCTACAACATATTAAGTGCCCCAAATTTAGTCTTTATTAAGTTGTACGTCACTGTCCAAGCCCAGGTGTTCATTGACCAGTAAGACAAGTCTTTTTCGATAAAAAAACAATGTAATTACGGGGGTATTTATCTACTTTGTGGTCAAATGCACCAAGCACCAGAGCTGATATGTTCAAAAGTGGGTATGAGGGTGTTTGTAATGCCTAAAGTATTCTACATCAAGTATCTAATCATCTCAAATCGATGACAGCCATATATTAGACAGGACTATTGGACGTCACTTGGAGCATTATTTTTATTTTTAGGTTCTGAAAACTTTGTCTCTAGGGTTGTCAGTTTAGGTACCCGTTTTCGGGTAATTTAAATCGACAACTTAACCTAAAGACAACCTTTTTCAATTAAAAAAGATACTGAACCAGCGAAAATGTCAATGCTCTATTTCACAACAGCTCAAGTCTATTCACCCTGTGTCTATTCACCCTACTTCACCCCTACTTTCCCAAAATATCTTCCTTAAAAAAGTTTTTGGTTATTGCAACCAACTTAAAATTAGACCTCCCATAGTTCTGTTAGAGCTCCACCAACTTCTTTGTCTCTGCTTTTAAGGGTAAGGTGTAGAACTGTGAACTTTGGTAGAAGGATTCAGTCGCCCATAAGTCAGAGAATTAGTGCAGTGCCGTCACTAATCAGATGAATTCCCGTTGCTTTTTGATGTAGACAGAATGAAATGGGTTGGCGATTCATCATCTACCGAAGAAAGAAGTCGTCAGAAAGAAAGAGGGTCAACAAACAAATAACTATTGTAACATTACCTTTTGGGTGGTGGTGTTGGTGCTTTCACACACACTAGATCTCATTCGTCAGAGTATTTTGTTGTGTCAAGCGCGGAAACTGCTGTTATGATTGATTGGGCGAAGAAGAAGAAGAAGAGCAAGACCAGCATAGCCAAAGGCAAGGGGGTGTGAACCCTCCTGGGTTCCACTACTCCACAAAAAACGCGTGCTGTGTGACTCGCTGTTGGAGTTGCTCGTCATTTTTGTGTTCCATCTGTATTCTTCACATATTATTTGGGTCATGCCGCTCTCTACGGTCAGATACATGGCTTCTTGAAGGTGTCTTAAGGACACCTCTATTATTTATTCTCATAGCTCTTTGACGAGTTATTATTAGCGTATCTCTAGGCTTTTCTTTGGATTTTCGGTCCCATCTGGCGATAGGTTTTTATTTTTTCTCTGTTTTGGTCTATTCTTACTGCTTTTTAATGACCGTTTTTGGTTGTTGACCACTCAAGATGACAGCAGACGACCAGTCCAGGGTTGTATTAGTGAAAATGGGGTAGTTGTGTGAAGCAAACTTCTCCCACCTTTTTACAGCTATCAAAATCATTTGTTCTTCTTTTCAGGCTCTATTCGCATTTGCTTGGCTCTTCGGCACATTTTTCCTCGGTATTCGTTGCTGGGATTAAGATTTCTCTTTTGAAGCCATTGAAGAATTTCCAAGCAAGACTTCAGTGGGTTTGAGCACGTGTCCTCCGGGCATTTTTGACTTTTTCAGTTTGGTTGATTCCTGATTGGTTGTGTCCGCACTGTTGTGCTCCAACTGCTCTTTCTCTCTCTTCTGACTAATAAAACGTCATTGATTTAGCCAGCCTTCGTCATCAATTAATCAGTGGAATTCCATCATTTATTCATACACCGGTTATTACCCCAATCTTCGCTCACTATAAATACCTAGTTGTCAACCTCTCTAATCGCTGTTTATTCAATTCACATCTCCAAATGTTAATTTTTTGTTTGCCTAAAAGGTTTTGGTGCACTCTCTCATGTAAGTATCGCATTTGAAAGACGATAAGCCCTCTATGGCTTAGTGGCTAGAGTAGCCATAGGCGGTGCAAGGGAAAAAGACGGGTTCTGTCGCTTTTTTTAAACCTTTTAATCTTTTTTGTAAAAATAGCCATCCTTGTTTAATTTTCTTGCACACCCTTCTATTCTACTTCGGCATTCTTTGGCGCTTACAAGGCCTTGCCTAATTAATGAGCAAGGCTGTTCCCCTGCATTCCATTGCTTTTTTTTTTTAACCTTGTGATTTGTGCGGCCCAGAGACACCAGTATGAAACATTTTTTTGTAGTTTCTGTCGCCTGCATACTTCCCTCCACTAAATTCTATTTTCTCTTATTTTGCAAAACTTAGATGATGGGCATCCTTGACAGCTCCTCTTAATTTGATGTGAAAAAAAAAATGTTCAGGTTTTCGTTTAAAAGGGCAAAAATTTCTGCTGATGCTGTAAAATAGGTTTTGTCATGGACATTTTCTTGGATATCTTCCCCTTTTCCCTCAAACAAATTGCTCTTACTATTAAAAGACACAAGTTGATGCAAATGCAGATTGGGGCATGCATATGCACTAAAAGTTGATTGAGCCATGACTGTGTGCACCCAAAAGGCACTGCATGTGTCGCCCTCCCCTTGGTTATGGCATAAGAGATGGTTGTTGCATGCTGGGTGCATAGACCTCTCTTACAAACGACCACAACAAATCTGGGAGCCAACTCATGCATCTCTCCGCCCAAGTGAATTGGAGCTCTCGTCTTCTCGTGACATGCCGATCGACCACGAGTCTGAAGTCGTGTCTCCGGAAGTCGTCCGACACTCTCATATGTCTGAGGTTTCTGCGAGTGAGAAATCGTCTACAACCCAATCAATTTGATTTCCCAATGAACCAAAACACACATACCGTATAACCTCTATACCGTATTTTCTCTAACAGAAGGCCACCCTAATTCAAAATCGTGTTTTTGGCATTGTGTTTTTGCCTACTTTTTGGAGACAGCTCCTAAGCAAGTTATTACTCAAATTGTAGCTTATTGTTTCAGCTACAATTTGGGTCGTAACTTGCCTGCGAGTCGTCTGCAGAATGTAGGTCAAAAACACAATGCCAAAAAAATGATTTTGAATTAAGGGGGGGCCTTCTATTAGAGAAAATACGGTAATCCCCCCCCCCTCTCTCGTCACGACGGTCGGTGGTCAGCGATTTTTTACGGCTTAACCCACAATTGGGTGCTGACACCAATGACCCAACTTTCTCAAATGACTCTCAAGCAATTTACCAACCAATTTCTAGCCCATTTTCTCAGCTTCAATTTGGTTGGTAAATCGCCTGAGAGTCATTTCAGAAAGTTGGATCAAAAACAGAATGCCAAGAACACGATTTTAAACCAAAGGAGTTGGGGCCTTATTGAAGGAAATACGGTGTGTGTGTTTTGGTTCATTGGGAAACCAACTTGTTTTCCTAATTTTAGTTATTGTAGACAGAGTACACAGACAATTTTTTATGACGATCTGTCAATGTGTCTATTTCGCTCATCGAAGGTCAATACCATATTTTTTAAATTGAGAAAAAATACTTTGGTGCTGTCGCTGTAAAGATTTTTATAGCGCCAGCATAACGGGAGAAGTTCACCAGTTTTTTGATAAATCAAAAACCGTTGTTAGTTTTTTGATTTGTTTTTTTTTCATCATATTTTTGTTGAGAGGACGGGTATAAGTATGGTTCAGTAGAGTCGTTTTGCTCTTGATTTATGCAGTGATCCACTCTGCTGTATTATACATATAATAATACGTATATTCGCCTCCTTATAATAATACATATATTCGCCTCCTTATAATAATACATATATTCGCCTCCTTATAGAGGCTTGGAAAAATCACTCGAGAAGCACCTCTGGATGCCAGAGCTTTTTTTAATGCGGTAGGATCTATAAGGGAAACTACCTCCAACCTAAACTTACACTCTACTGGATTATTTTTCGCCCTCTCCCGACGGGGCTTAAGAGTTAGAGATGCGCACACACCCATACCTGAGACATAAATCACTCGAGGACAGGCTCTGCATGCATGAAAATAGCATGCATGCCAGAGCTTTATGAGGTAGAACCTAGTTAACAAAGCTATGTTCAAGCTCTTCTCTTTTCCTACAGAGTGGGCCCTTACTTGTCCCTTCCCCTGCCTATGTAGCCCTTAATCTCTTAAAAATGCTTCTGAAATGGTCAATGTACCTAGAAAACCAAGTACTTTTTGGGAGGAGGTATAATACAGTAGTGCCGAGTGATCTATTTTATGAAACCTATCAAAATTTTCTGTCTGCTGTAGATATTATGTCACACAGCAAACGTCTTTTAAGGCTAACAGCCGTCTTTTCGTATTGCTTGGACTAATGTTGAAGTATAGTCATTAATTTTTTCAAGATCTTGTTCAGAAAACAGAAGATCACCGACTATGATTTCATTTTAGTCAAGCAGAGGAAGGCGGCTGTGAGCTAAAACAGCACACTTGGATTTTAGGACATATTTATTCAGCCTATTTGCTGTTGACTTCAATAGGCCAATTGCCTCAGCATGCCCACCACAATCAACCGGCTGCTGCACCGACTTAGCAGCAGTAGGCGCTCCTTCTCCGTCTCTTCAGAAGCCAAGAAAAAGAAAAAGTCGTCGAGTCCACCTCCCATCTCTGAGTCCATCAACAATCGCATGAACATGCCTCACACAGCTTCTTGGTGCTGTTCACCCAAGTGTTCCTCCTCACTGACTAGTGGCAGTCAATGTGGTGCGGAAAACCACCCTAAGTTGTCTGCCCACTCCTCTCCTCTTCTCAGCCAAATACTCGGCTCCAGCAACATGAGTTTGAGCGGCAAGACCAAGGAGGTGGCACCAAATCCTCCAGTATTGCCAGAGACACTCTTCCTCAAGTGTCTCGACTACATTGAAGATCCCTTTGAATTGTGCAGACTGAGGAGGGTGAGCAGTGGGGTGCGCCAGTATGTAAGAACGAGGATGGAGCACGTCACTCACATGGATGTCAGCAAAGTTAAGTTCAGGTAACTAAATTCGGCCTCACCTTTGTCGCAAGTGCAAGGACCAGACAGCTAAGAGTATGCCTACCCTAGCGCACAAAAAGTGATTATGGGCGCTCTGACTCTACTGTATTGTACCCCCTCCACCATTTTTTCGCCCTTTTACCATATTTTTCTAACTGGACTGGTTTTAAATGCACTTATTTTCACCTTAAGGGGGCGACGGGGACTTGGAGTTGAGACATGAACTTGCCTGACATGAATTTGATTAGCCTATGTCAAATTTTTTTGGCCGAATGCTGAGAGGCTGTAGCTTACGCACAAACACAGTTTCTATTGTGTGTCTCACTTTGACTTACTTTTAGTGACTCCACCTGCGCTCAAATCTCACTGTGTTCAACTTCCATTGTGCTGGAGCGCAATCAGCAGTGGTATGCTCATCCCAGTGGGAACTACAAGGTGCTGATGCGACTTGTGCCTCTTACACCTCAACAGCTGCAAGCAAAAGGCCAAGAGGAGTACAGAGTGGAGCTGAAGGTGGATAACTGCTGGACTTCTAGGGATGTTTCGTTGCTGTGTAGCGTGCTCTTAAATGTTTTCCGCCACAATTTGAAAATAATTCATGTGGATGCGCCCATAGTGGAACTGGTGAATTATTTGGTGATATGACTGACCTCTGTATATTTTCTCCACTTGCAGATTATAGCTAGCCTGTCGATCATCGACCTGGACAGATGGTATGCCTTCCAGTGCTTCATGAAAGCTGTCAACGACCACCAGATGCACATACACTTGGCCATCAACCACCTGCCTGCCAATCCCTCCAACAACCCTCACGACCTATATTGGCCTAAGGTGGAGACTTTGGTGATCCGCAGCACTGAGAGACAATCCGCCCATTTGGCTAGGTAAAATCTATTTTCTTGATGAAAAAGCTTCAGACTAGGAAAATGAAACAATACCATAAGGGATACGTTGTCCTGTAGAGTCCCATCTTATACTATTTCAGTAATTTATGTAGATGGGTTACGCTATTTAGGGATGGAATTTGTGAAACCCACTGCTTAGTTGTGCTACACAACAATAAATATGGAATCACTCCTGCAAAGAGAGCGTAATCCAGCAAAGTCCGTTTTGGTCCATTTCTCACTTTTTAGTATCTTTCCTAGGTAGGGGGCCCTCCTTAGTATTTCCCTGTGTTCTTTTTCTGAGTGATAAAGTAATTGCTTTTTACACTTAAAGTAGTAATTAACTTTGAGAATGCAGACTGCTGTTTTCAGATTGCTGGACTATGGGGTGAGATCCCAACTGGTGATGGACAGAAGAAAATTGGACATGCTCAAAATCGAGCTTACTGGTGTGAAAGCAATGAACAAGGATTTGAAGAGGAACCTTTACCACTTTCGGTGTTGGGCCGGTTCAGCTGGATTCGATGATCGCTTTTCCCAGCATTATTCCGTCAATGTGGTCTAGCTCTTTCAAGTTTCTTATAAACATTTTTTTTTGTATATCTGCTATTTGACGTAATTCTAGGCACGGAAATATGTTGTAGCCTAGCCCTTAAATGTATTATAACTGTGATTTATACACGTCTGAATAAATAGGCATGTTTACAGAAACGAATGCTCAAGCAGTCACCAAAGTGTGCACACCCATTGCTGTAAAATTGTCTGATGGGTTTCACAATTGTAAATGTGGTTGTAAATATTTGCAGAAAGAAGTGAAACCCATCAGTCATTTGTGCCTTGAAGACATAACTAGGGTTCTCCTTTTGGCGTGCGAACAAAATGCTATGCAGTGACTTCCCCTAGGGCTTACTTGTATGCTGCGGACAGCACTGGGTCCGAACAAACCTCTGTAACATCTGTCTAAACCGTTGGTGTGGGAATATTCTCCACAAACGCCCGATCTTCTGTTAAAAACCGCTGGGTTCGTGCACTGCTGGGGTCGACCGTATTTTTTCCTCAATTTTTGACATCTTTTGCCAATCTCTAAGGCAAAAAATCGTAAGTATTCTGAATTTACTATTCGTTTAAAAAAGAACTAAGGTTGTTGCCGTCAAAAAAGCCAAGTCTCGTTTTAATGATACCTATGATACCTTTAATGATAAAACCCAAGTTTGGCTTTTTCAAAGGCGAAATTTTTTTTTTACCTGTCTAAAAATGATTGGCAACTTCAGAATTTTTGTAACTCTCTGCGTTGAAAAGATTGACATCGAGGTTGGCAAAGAATGTCTACAAATTGCAGTAATAAAATAGTCGGACCCAGCGGTGGATCACACTATTTGGGGTATCTGTTTATCGAGAGTTGACTGTATTGACTCCCTCATACCGATCCGGATTCTGCGCCGAGAAAAGCTCACAAGCACATATAATCCACATTTGTTTTGCACACCTTTTGTCACAGCCTACATCACCTGCTTCAATGAATTAAAAGGTGGTGTCTATCCTCACAAAGATCATGCTGTGAGGGTGCTCTGCGGAGTGTGAGCAGCTAGCCTGTCAGCAACCCCAAACTCCCGGCTGCACTTATCTGTGCTCGTCCTCTTTTTTTCCTGGAAGCTATCCTTCTTCTCCAATTCCATCCATCTCATCAAAAAAAAAGATAGTAGCACAAACACCACCAAAGTAAGTGGAAAAAAGACAGGGGGTAAAAAAAAATTGCTGAAACGCAGCCGAGAAGAGTGACAGGATTTAGTGGCCTTTTCAGCAGCACCACCTTGGAGTTAGACACACGCTTAGCAGTCAGCCAAAACTTGGCTTGTAGTTGGCTGGATGGAAGAACGGCATGTCTTGCCTTCTTCTCCCACTTCTTGTTGGTTGCTTTTGAAATGTGGCTGTTGGCTTAATCAATCCCGTATTTCTCTCTTCTTCTTGTGCTACTGCTGCTGTTGTTGTTCGTGCTATATCTTTCTTTTCTGATGTGCGCTGGTGTTTTTTTGTTTGTTTAGATATTAAACATTAGACCAAAGGACAGGATTTTGGAATGTCAAGTCCAAAATTGACGTTTTTGGTGTTTTAACATCCTTAAAAGAAGAGTCACACTGTATGCGTGTATTATTAAGAGTATTGCTCGAATTAATCTCGCGGGTAAGTCTATGGACGCATCTTCAACCTGTTGTTTCTAAATGTATTACGGTGGATCCTAGATAACCCGGCACCCCGAGCAACCGGGCTCCGAGTGCTGAATTATCGAGAGTGGCGGATTAACAGGCGCAGGACTAACGAGGGTTGACTGTACGCTCTTCGGCGGAGTAGGGGGCTTTCCACACATACCTGAGGCATAAACCACTGGAGAGCAAGCTCGGGATGCATGAAAAGAGTAGATATGCCAGAGTTCCTTTATGCGATAGTTTATAAGCTAACAAAACCACATACAAGCTTTATTTTTGTTGGCATACATGGGGAATCCAGTCGGACGTTCAACTGCCGACCAAAGGCGGTTTATCTTGATTCCGCGGATGCGCTCGTGTGGAGCTGACGGTTTGCATCTGGATTTATGTTTCTGCAATATAATTCCTTGATAGGTTTCATTATCTTATAAATTCAAACCTACCACCGTATTTCCTCTAATAAACCCCCCCC
>BBSZ01000844.1:17381-30426 GCA_000981365.1 Subanguina moxae | reverse complement strand
AATGCGTTCGTCGAGCGCGTCTTCTCTTTGTGTAAAGCTCAGTGGACGGACACCAGGAATTCGCTGCAAGTGGAAACGGTGAAAGCTCTTCTTCAGGTACGGATCAACTTCGATATTGAATGTGCTGGCGTTTACAAGCTGCTTATGGAGGATGGAGAACTGAGAAAGAAAGTTCAGGGAATGGATAAATGGAGAAGATGAATTTATTTGAGTGATTGTTTGATATGTTATAGTATGACAATAAAGCGTTTGAAAACGATTCTAGCTTGTTTCGGAAAATGTACTTTTTTAAGACCCAAAATCTTTTTTTTTTGGCGCACTGTACTTTTTTTCAAAATTTTGAGTTCGCAGCCCTGATATAGAGGCTATTTTTGCCCAGCTCCAGTGACCAAAATAGGGCAGAATACCCTAAAACAAAGTGGTTTACCTTGGTCCTCAAAGGCAAAAAGTCAAATTTTGGTCGAAAATTTTTTTTTTGCTAAAAAGTGTCAACCGTCACTTATAAACATGTTTTAAGCGTGTTTTAGAAACTAAAACGTTGAAAAAATATGATTTTGGTCATTTTTGAGCTGGGATAGTTTACTTCTGCCCGCAGTTTTTTTTATTTGATGCTCATCTAATTTAAAACACTGGATTTTATAATAAAAAAGAGGATTCTTCTTGAACATATTTGAAAGATCCCGTCAAAAAATTTTGATGTAGAATGGGGCACCAAACTTGTAACAACAATTAAAATAATTTTAAATTAGTCCACCTCATGAAAGTCATGCTCTTGTAGGAACCTTTGAGTTAGTCGGTACTCCATGGGAAAAACATCAGCAAAGCTTAGGCAAGAACCTTGCTTGATTTGTGAAAAGGTAACTTTGAGAGAGGTAGGACTCTAAACATGGTGCTATGTGTAAGATGTGTTGCTCACATTGCTGTTTACCATCTTGTGCAGCTCTTTTAATTGAGCTTTTGCAAAGTCACTGTTTTCCTTGTCAAGTTTCTCGAGAACCTCTTCCACGCTATTTGCATTAAAGCACCTTTTGATGGTCTCCAAATGTGGTTCCAGAGTAAAGTCGGGCAATTTTTGGATTTCATTTTTCAGCTCAAACTCCTCCAATTGTGCTTTAATGTTTTGTTCAGTGCACTGCTGTTTGGGCAACTCAAGCAATGTGTTTAACAGCTTCTCTATGTTTTGTGAACTTATCTTAAAGAGTGTTTCATTATTAACTATGTACACTGTGTCACAAATTCGTCCAATTAGTTTTTTTTCAATTTTTATCTTTTTAGAATAACTTTTTTATTCCAAAGCTTAGATTGGGGGTAATTCAACGGCATCAAAATCCCGAAAAAGCTTACCCCGAATCTTAGCCTAAGCTTAGATTCGGGATAATCTTCTCTTTTGCTCTGCTTTTCAACTTTGGGATTATTATTGTGAAAATCAAAAAATCTAAAAATTTATAGACAAAAAACCGCACATACTGTGTTAATTATTTTATTTACGGATGTATCCACGGCATAAGTTGCCTTATTTATTATTCTTTTAATCGAGTTTTTTAAATTTTTATTATTGTAATTGCGCAGAAAACAAAAAACCTAAATTTAAAAAATTAAAAGGCGAAAAAAATATACGGATAACTTTTTTGAAAGATTTTTATCTTTAAAGGAGCAGGAATTTTAAGGCAGGCCCCTTTAAGCCAAGCTGGCATATTGCAATCCAAAATTATAATGGTACTTATAAAATTACATAGTTGGTCGCCATGCCCGAATGCACAACATCAGCTCCTTTGAGTCGATAGCCAGTTAGTGCCAAAAACATGCCTAAGTTGTTTTGCAAACGAGACAGGAAGTGGGTGGCTCCCTTAAAAAGATTATTTACTACAATGTATTTGCCAAATTTTTGGTTGGTGTTGTTTGTGTCTCTTGATTCCAACTTTCCGACACTACAGTCGTACTTCGATGACCCGTCACCCCAAGCACATTTTGCACCATTTTTCAGTTTTCAGCCAACTTTTTTTAAATTTCAATAAATCATTTCTTTTTCTCTTTGCGTTTCGTCGTCATTTTTTTGTTTTTTTTTGTGTCGTGTTATTTTCTTTTGGCGAAGTCAAAACAAAATGCAATCATACTGAAGGTTAAGAAAGTGATGATCGATGCAGCTGCATCAAACAATAACATGTCTGTTTTAGCCAAGCAGTTCAAGATTCCACGCACAGCACTCAATGGGACTGTCAAGACAAGGATGCCGTTTCAAAGGCGATCGAAGAAAGTGGCAGTGTAAAGCGAGCTCGACTCAAGCCAAGAATGCATGATGATGGAAGAAGCGCTCGTCCTATCGATTAAAAAAGTCAGAAATCTGAATTTTCCCGTGAGCAGCGAACTTGTGTATGTAAGCATTTGAAATATGTGGAAGAAATAAAGCTTTGAATAGATAAATATGAATATTTTAACTTAACGAAGCTTGCCCGCATTAACCCGTCACCCTCTATAACACGTCACCTTTCGTCAGCCCCCAAGGGTGACAGGTTATCGAAGTTCGACTGTACTTAGCTGCACTCCCCCTTTTTTTTCAAAATCATGTTTAACAATTCTGTGGAGAAATATGCTTAAGTATCGTCAATTTAAGTAAAGCTTAAGTAGCATTTTCTTTTATTCTCATTTCTTTTCACAAGTTAACACATAGTATTAAGGTCTTTCGAAAATCTCGAGAAATAAAAGTGTATTTGTAGTGGAAAAAGTCTTCTTCAAAAAATATAAAACAAAAATATAAAAAAGTAAGCTTTTTAGAAAAATTCGTATTACATACCACATCAGGAAATAGACCTAGAGCAGTTTCTGGCATGGCCAACATTGTGCGTTCTGTGGCAACTCGGAAACGGCCATTGATTGAGAGGCCACAGCCCTGGAGTATACATAGGTTTTATAAAATGATTGTATAATTTATACTGAAACATTTAATTATGAGCTGAAAGGGACACTCACCCCACCCATAGTAATGCCATCCATAAGTGCAATGTAGGGCACTTGGAGGGTACCGATCATGTAGTTGAGCTGATATTCTTCTCGAAAAAAATCTTTGTAAACACTGCTCCTCTCTTTGTACGATTTGGTTACAGCTAAACTAATCAATAGATGAAGTTAATTAAGAAAAAGAAGCCTCATATTCTGACGAGGCAAATTTGTCTGGTGTCAGTCTCAGCACCATAAATAATCTTTAGAATACTTGAAGAAGACTCCACTACCGGCAATATCTCATTTTCCAAAATTCTTAATCATAATGAAGTGGTAGATTCAGTATGTTTTATAGATTAAATAGTTTTTCGAAAAACAAATAGGTAGTACTGTTGTATCGGTTGAGACAAAAGTTCGTACGAATTTAAATTTAAACCTTATTTTTAATGATGAAATGTACTCTTTCCCACAAAGTGTTTGGTACCATTTTAAAAGCAGACAAAAAGCCTTTTAAAGGGTGTATAACTTTATTTCAACAAATGATCAAAATGGCCACCTTTGGCCGCAATACAACAACGGAGACGTTTCAGCATTTTCGACATTACTTGCTCTTCGCTTTTAACCGTAGTGCTAAGGTGCCAGTTATTAGTTAACTATAGTTAACTCTGTCATAGCTAATACATACTAAGAAAAAACAAAGTTTTTCAAGATTTTGTAGAATAAGACTTACCCAACACATCTCCACCAGCACAAAAAGCCTTCCCTCCGCTTCCCTGCACAATCACCAATTGGGTTGAGTCTTTTTGCTTGTTTATACCCTAAAAGTATTGAAACGACACCTTATTATCTTTATTATACGCCAAGTGGGATAGTTTTTCAACCTTCTACGCGGGTGCGCCTTTATTTTTCGATTATTCTCTAGGGATGCAGGTGGTATTTGCCTTGGTGCACCAAAGTAAAATTCTATACAAGGTATTTTTAGACCGTTATATGTGCGCATTGGCGTATAATTAAGGATAATACGGTAATTACTATATTTAACTAGAAAGCAATAAGTTACCTCCAATTCCTTAATCAGTTGCCGAATCATAGACAAACTGAGAGCGTTGAGTGCTTTGGGTCGGTTTAGGGTGATTACTTTTTTATGGTTGGCATTGGACACCAGCACTTCCGACGACATGGAACAAGTTGAGAAATAGCGGAGATAGGTATTTAACCTAGGGATATGGACCATGACTAAACATATATTACTTTTAGGGTATAAAGAAGGATATAAAGGAACATAAGGGTACTAATTAAAAACCATCGCAAAATAAAATCGCGAAAGGATTTTGCACAGGAAGCAGGGTCCCAGGAAGCAGGAAGAAGGGTCCTTTGGTGCCGTTAAATTCGTCTATCCTAAAACAGGTGTTTTCATCGTCTTCTAATCCTGCCACACAATACTATTAGATTAAACAGGAGTATTTTTTGGATGATCAAATTTTAAAAAGAAATGATTTCTTTTAAAAATTTTTATGAAGAGCTTAGAAAGAGATTAAGCTCACTTTTCATTATCCCAAAGGCTGCATGTAAAATCTTTCGTTTAATAATGTGTTTTTCCCGTCAAAATATGTGCTTTTAAAACTTGATTATGACAGGAGTTTTCTAATTAACTTTTGAAATATTTTCAAAGTGTAGCCATGGATCTCCTCTTTCCAAAAAAATATTAACTGATTTGATGTTGTTGGAGAAAAAGGTATTTTAATGAAGCAAAAGGTTTTTCCATTGTGAGACCTCAATCTCCAACCTTTTCTAACAACATCTAGGCATTTGACACCTCATTAAAAAGAGGAGATTCAGAGCTACACACTGAAAAAAAAAATTTAAAAATTTTATTAAAAAACCGCCGAGATTATCAACTTTTAAAAATTTGAAGCCTATGCTAGAAATACATATTTTGACGGGAGATTTCAATTTGAGCCTATTCCAGATACGAACATTCCAAGCGAGCCAATACAATAATTTCAGGTCAAAGTTTAGGTTTTTGAAAGCATTTCTCATTATGTGCATTCAAATAAAAAACAGTCCTGCCAAGAAGCCATTCCAGATAAAATATATTCTTGCTAGCTCACGGTATCAACAACATATCCCAAAAATGTATTTCTCTCCTCGGAAATATGTTATATGTCGGATAAATAATTTACTCATTTCTTGATTTTCAGAGCACTTTTCTTTTTCAATTCTCGAAATCATAGCACAAAGAAAGGGTAGTCATGGCGGACACTGGAAATCCATTTGCTCTAAAAGACGAGGATGCTATGAAGTTATTGGTGTGTGAGGCTCATATCGGGAGTGCTAATGTGGACCACCAGTCTGAAAACTATGTGTGGAAACGTCGCAATGATGGTTAGTTTGGTTTGTTTAGCACACTGGTTTTCGACATATATTTTACCAAATTTCATCATGTATATGACAGACAGTACCGAACTTTGGGCATTTCTCTGCTGGGGGTGTGGAAGTCATTGATGTGGAAATGTCTTAAAAAATTTCGTCATTTTATCTAGTGTGTTTCTGGTAATTCAAGTAACAATTTCCCCCCAAGGGAGATCATCACCCCATGATACCTCCACTTCAAAACTCAAAACCCCCACGCAAAACTAACTGAAAATAGTCTGAAAATGTCAACTTTGTAGGCATCCACATAATCAACATCAAAAAGACTTGGGACAAGCTCTCCCTGGCTGCTCGAGCCATCGCTGCCATTGAGAACCCAGCAGATGTATGTGGTAAGTTTTTTATAGATTGTCTTTTAATTTTCACTTCCAATCACAAAACTTCTTTATTTGTAGTTATCTCTGCTAGACCTTATGCTCAGCGTGCTCTCCTCAAGTTTGCTGCCCACACTGGCACTACTGTAAGTTGTTAGTGTCTATTTGGTGTGGTAATAAAAGTAGGTTTAGCCAATCTTCGGTCGGTTTACCCCAGGATCGTTCACCAATCAGATCCAAAAAAACTTTAAGGAGCCCCGTCTTCTGGTGATCTCCGACCCACGTGTCGACCATCAAGCTGTCACTGGTGATCTTATTACTTCCACTCTAATGAGTTAAGTTAATTCATATTATGTTGTAGAGGCTTCCTATGTCAACATCCCGGTCATCAGTTTTTGCAACACCGACTCTCCCATGAAGTATATTGATATTGCTATTCCTTGCAACAACAAGGTGGGCTATACTTTTTTTATATTTCTTAATGGAGCCAACTAAGTTCAAAAAGCTGAATCGCTAAAACGACAATTTGCTGTCTTCAATCCTTCTTTAAAATACTCTAATAAGCTATAAAAAAAGAAGAGCTTACAAAAGGTAAAAAAGCCCCATGGGGCCTTATTAAAGAGTGGGGTTTTATTATAAAAAATAGGATATACATCCACCATGTGGGCGTCCCTCTGGTTTGGCGCGCTGTTTGAGCACTTCCGCAACTATTATCGGCATGCTGTCGATCAATTCTTGGATGAGCTAGGGTGGAAGGTCATCCATGCCTCTTAGTATTCCACGATAAATGTTGAATTTCTTAAACGGACACGATGTACATATTATTTAAAACACTTGTGAAACGACTAATCTAAATAATTGCCCAACGACTATCTTGAAAAAATCTGTTGTGTAACACGACTTTGTGTCATTTCGTTAAAAAGCTTGACAAAAAAGGGAAGAGGTGTTTGATAATGAAGGAGAATATATAATTGATTGATACATTAGCTTTTCCTGATTACGAATGAATATTATGATGCATGTTTACACTGAATGTTTAAAAATAAATGTCGGGAAAGTTGGGAAAAACTGACGGAGCTCATGTTATTACCAGTGTTTTCAAAATAAAAATGAGAATATGCAAGGTCGGGGGAGTGCGGTGGGTGCAGAAGGACCTCTCAATTACGCTCCTTGATGGTAGTTTGGACGAGTTTTGCAAAATGGGATTGTCGTGGAACAGGATGACTTGGCCTCTTCTGCCGGGTTTTTTCTGCTAAAGTCTTTACTGCCACCCAAGCTCCCAATTTTCAAGTGAATCCAATGGATTTGAGGTGGTTACAGATGGTCTGATGAGTAAAGCCCATCTTCTCGGCCAATTCCCTTTGGGTTTGACGCCCATCCTCCTCCAACAAGGCTCGAAGTTGGTCCTCGTCAAAGTTGGATGACCTACCGGTATGTGGGGTGTCTTGAATGTCAAAATTGTCATTTTTGAATTTACCATACCATTACTGAGCTGTCCTTTCTGAAATAGATTCCTCTTTATACACTCTCGAGCCGCTGCAGCAGCTTTTTGACCCTTCTTAAAGAAGCAGATGTCGAAAGTACTGTTTTTGATTAGCGGGGCTGGCCATTTCAAAGTCCAAAAAAATGGGGTAAAATTAGTGAAAACAAAAGGAAAGATAACATTGTGATAGAGGAGCTCGAGCACTTTCAAGTGCTATATTATGCTTTGCAATGTTCTCAGGCAATCGTGGTAATACAAGCAATCAAACAAAACGACAAAAAAAATTATTGCTCAACCCAATACAACGAGCTTCCTCGAAACTAGGGTTGTCGAGTCGAGTTGAACTCGAAAAAAACTCGAAAACTCGAAAATTTTCGAGTTTCGAGTTCCGAGTCGAGCGCTCGACTCGAAAATTTCGAGCGCTCGACAACCCTACTCGAAACCCTCGACCACTATGTTCATGCAATCGCAGAGGTTGCTGTGCTCGCTGTGTCTTCAGAAGAATGAACTTATGCGGTTGGGGACCGGTCCTGAGAATTGTTGTTTTGACGGTTGACTGTATAGCGTCTAAACTTTTATTACGGACCTGTGTTTTTCAGGGGCAATACTCTATTGGATTGATGTGGTGGCTGTTGGCACGTGAAGTGTTGACTCTCAAAGGCAAGATCAATCGCCAAATTGGGTTAGTCATTTTGAACTGGTTTGTTTATTTTTCATCTCTACTTTTTGGGTTTCCAGGTTTGTGTTGGACGACAAAGTGATCATGCCTGATCTTTACTTCTACCGCGACCCACAAGTAAAGCTGATTTTTGGCAAACATTCAAACACAATTAAAGAAACTGGTACTACTGTATTACATCCCCCCCCCCTCCCCCAACTACTTGGTTTTCTGCGAAAAAATAGCATAAATGGGTCGCGGAATAAATTGCTTTAACCGCAAAGTACCGGCCCAAAACGACTCGCTTTACCGTTTTTAGGGCACTAAAATAGGCTAGGTGGGATGGTATACGTAGTTTGTAGCGGTTACATTTGGGGGGAGATGTATACTACAGTAGAGTCAAAAAACTTTTTTTTTGAAATCCTCGTACAATAGTCGCCATTCTAGGAAGACCCCAAGAAAAGTTTGCTTTAGAAGTGGGCAGAGTGACATTCTCATCTGTGTCCCCGGAAAACTTATTTTTTCTGCCCAGTTAATTATCTTTTTTAATGTTCTGATTTCACCTTTCCTTTTTTTGGTATTTAATCAGACTTAAAAACTATAATTAGTGGGAGAGAACAGTGTTGAAGATGTTTAGACCTATTGTCAAGCATTTTTACGCTCTGAAAAGTCAACTCCTACATAATTAGACAAATTCACTCAACGTGGACTTAAATTTTATCCCCTTAGCCCGGGAGGTTTATAATGTCTTTGAAATTTTTTGCTGCAGACTTATTTATTGACGAGGGGTTTATTGTCCGAAAATGAATCGCTGTGAGTCAATTGTCACGGAGCACTTTACAACAGAGGGTCTCTATAAAAAATAAAACAACAAAATATACCCACCATTATTCCTTAGAAATCACTAGAATTGTTTTGCAAGCATATTTTTGATTCCATAACCTAAGAAATCTGAGAATCAAGAAACCGGCTACTCTGAGTCCTAATCTGTCATAAATTTATTGCATATAGTGGGTGGTACCTTGAGACTTTGTTTTATAAGTAAAATACTCGATCAAAGTTACAAGCTAAATCATTTATACTAAAGAAAATCATAAGTTGGGCACTTTGATCGAATAATTGAGTTTTCAAAGTGAAATTAGGTGGTCTTACACTCGTCTAAAAGCTGAAAGAAGTTCGAGACGAGAGAGTTAACCTCTGTTTAAAAAATTCCAGAAAAAATTATTACATTTAACTTTGTGCCAAAAAACAGCAAAACTCAAAAAACTGATTATATTTAGTGCAAAAAATAAATTAGTTTTTGTTTTAGGAGCAGGAGAAGGAGGACCAGACCGAGGTATAAAATGTTTATTTTTTCTGATGTGGTATTCCTAAATTTATCCAAAAATAACATCATTTCCAATTGCATCACGAAAAAACTTGGAAAAGTTAAAAAAGTAGGCAAAATGACTATTTTCTAGACCCGGGATGACCAGCGCAAGGAAGCTTGGAGCAACCAGTAATATTTTCTGAAATATTAAAGCAAATACTTTTATCATTGATTTATCATTAAAGGTTGGATGGAAAGCCAGAACAGTTCCCCCTCTCTGGAGGAGAGGTCAAACTCGACTTTGATATGGCCAAGATCGACGATTGGGCTGCAGCTTCCACTTGGGAACCCGCAGCAGGGGGTGCTGAGCCGGTCCTCTCTGCTGCTGTAGCACCAGCCAGTGCTGCACCCACTGTTGCTCAGCCTGCGCAGGAAGAGCAAGGCACCTGGTAAGACATTATTATAAAAAGAACATACATTCCGTAAAATTATGTCAAAAGGGAATTCACAGTAATGGACAAAAAATTTGCATCAAGCAGTTTTTTGTCCGCTACTGTATTCTACGTAATTAACTGTAAAACGGAACTGAGCGATAAGTTCCCTCTCCAACACAAACGAAATTTTTCTGAAGTAGTATTTTTGCATGAAAATTATTTGATGGGTTTCCCAACAGTCAAAAAAGGGATAAACAGAAGTACAATACAGTAGCACTTCCCGCGATTTTTTGATTGAGATAGTAGAGGGAAAATGTATGAATTAATTATTCCCTACTCGAAGGATATTTACCTTGGAGGAGCAAAGCGAAAGTCCAATTTTGGTTTTAAAAAAAATTCTGAAAAATAATTTATAACTTTTTTGCGATGAGCTGATGCTAACAAATTAGTTACTTTATTTCAGGGGAGCTTCTAGTACTGGATGGTGTTGAACAAAACACACTAAGCAAGAGAGAAAGAATTGTTGCTGTTTTCATCCTTCATTTTACATATGTTTTGTTGACTCGAAAAAGCGAATAAAAAATGTTGTGATTTTAGTGTACTTGCAAGTTTATTAAGCACGTGGGGTCTTGATTTTTAAAAATGCGGTAGTTACCGTATTCTCTCTAATAAAACGCTACTCTCTATTAGAACTCCACTCTCTGATGGAACGCCACCCCTGGGCGTTTTAACTATACCGTTTCACAGTAAGTTATGCTTCGTTATCCATTTTCTTGCGGCCGCTTGATATAGTCTATAGTTAAACCTCAACTCTTCTTCTTTTAGGCAATTAAAGATGAGCGATCAAGAGAGCAATAAAGTCGGCAGCGAATCAAATGTGGAAAGTGTAGGGTTAAGCCAGGATTACTAGACGACAACCACTTTTTATTAGACCAATATTAATAGAAAACAAGGCTACTTATAAAGTAGGTATAACAATAGATTTATAATAAGATAGATAGGCAAACTAGAAATGGTTGGTTTTACATTGATTGGTTTAACATAATAAACAAGATAAGGCACGAAAAAATAGCTTTAGATGGCATTATTGAGCAAGTAAAATGAAGGCCTAATAGATTATGTAAAAAAGAAGGCACTTTTTGGCTAATTATATGAAGAAGACATCAACTGGTACACTATGCTAATGCTCTGTGGATATTTGGAATTTAAAGAACTATCTTTCTAATTTATGTTTGGTTTCGACGTTTGACTCGACCCAACGCGTCGAAAAGTTCGACGTTCGACTCGACTCGACGAGTCGAAAATTTCGACGCGTCGACAACCCTAATCCTAATTTAAAAACATTAATAATTTTTGATGATATTATGCTAGAGAAACAAAATAAAATAGAAAGTTATTATACGCATGGAAGACACAATAATATTGACTGTTTTTATATTAGTCAGAATTATATCAAATTACCTAAAAATACTACTAGAGAGAATGCAAACCTATTTATTTTATTTCAACAAGACATACAACATGCAGTCGACTACAATTACTACCTGTCAAGGCGGAATGTTCGCTTCTTCCAGTCCACGTGGATAGACAGCTCCAGTATCTGCATCGCATCCGCTCCGAGAATGTTGACGAACTCGAAATTGCCCTTGGAAACTTGGCACTCGATTCGGCTGCTCTGGTCCTAAACGTTTGAAATTATTCATCAAATTCTATACAAAAGCAAAGCAAACCTGGATCGAAATATTGTAGAGGCAATGAGTCGCATTTCCTTGCCCGAAGAACGCTTCCAATGACTTGACGGTGAGGCATGTGAACGGCGAGCCAGTATCGACGAGGAACCAGACGTTGATGGCCTTCGAAGATACCTTTCCTGCGCGCTGGCAAACCAGTGGGACCATGTAACGGATGTTTCGACCATGAATCACGCCCGAGGTAGGAAAACCCGGAGAAGGGAAGACACCCGGACTCAAATGCTCGACTTCATTGGCGTGGCCAATCTAAAATTACAAAATTTGGAAACAATCATCACAATCATAAAATTCATCTTACCTCAACAAGCTCTTCCTCATTGATATCGCTCACCAAAACATCGAATTCGTCATACGGAATGGCCAGCTTCTGCCACGAATCGTCCGATGAAGAGGTCTAAAATGAATGAAATTAGTGGCGAAATCGAGAAAACAAACGTTTACCTTGCTGTGATTGCTCATTTCGGTGTGTAGAATGCTGGCAGAACAGTCAGAAAACTGAAAATCAACAAATTAATGAAAGTAATAAATAAAAAGACGCTCAAACTCAGAAAATTTGCATGGAAAAACGGCATAGGGGCGTTTAGCCAATTTTGGGACATTTGTCCCAAAATTGGCTAAACTGCTTATCGTAACGCCAAGCTTTTGAAATTTGAATTTCATTATTGATTTTTCCATGGTCGGGTCTTTTTTCTGTTATTTTCGCTCTTCTTTTTTTTGTCAAGTTTGTGTTTGAGTTTTAAGAGAAGTCTAAAACTGTTAATTTTCAAATTTTTAGAGCATCCTTCGAAACCCTTTGCGTCTATAATATTTAAAATGAAAATATTTTACGCTTGAAAGTTGTGTTCTCGTTTTTTTTCTAATTCATGTTCTAATTCAAGAAGAACTTGAGAACGCGGACATATATATCTACAAAATGGGCATTCACTTGGTTCGATGGGCGCATGGATAAACACCTAAATTCATCAAAGTTCCTTTCAATGCAACATTCCACACACATTTTATTGCAAAATCAGATCATGAAAGCAGAGCAATTAACAGAAACAAACTTTAATTTTTGCTTTTAATTTGTCAGAGATGTAAATTGAGAGAAATCATCTAATGGTTCATCTCCGGGAAGCAAAGACCTTTCACCTTCTTTGTGCAAAGTTCTGGAACTCTTAGCAATGTAAACTGGATGGAGCTTCACCAAATGGCTGAACTAATGCCAAAAATATAAAGGTGGGAATTCAAATCCAAAATTAACCATTATTAATTTTATTTGGAAGAGTATCTCGCATAAATACACCTATTAAGTTTTTAATTTTATACTAGATTTATGATATCACAGTTTGTTAGAGGCGTTGAATTTTTATCAAAAGTCTCCACTTAAATCAAAATAAATGCTTAAAAAGCTATGATTTTTAGCTATTTTTTAAAGGGGAAAAGTTGTCCCAGGAATTGATGTTTCACCAGTTTCGCTTAAACTCGTAAAATGAATGAGAAATAAATGTAAAACAGGTCAAATGATGTGAAAAATAAACAATTTTGAGCTGTTAATTGTGAAAAATAAAATAGGTAAAAATAGCCAAAATTCGGAGTGGGGGATGGAATCCCCCATAAGATTTTTAGTGAAAAAATTATTAAAATTACCATTTCTAGGGCAGTCAATTCCCCATTTTCACGTAAAATAATGTAAATTTGTGAAAGGGGGAATGGGCTGTCCTAGAAATGGTACTTATATACTACT
>BBSZ01000844.1:0-17361 GCA_000981365.1 Subanguina moxae | reverse complement strand
CTTATTATTTGATAAATATTTGTGAAATTGATGATGAAATGTCTTAAAAGGGGTGTATTTTTGAGATATTGCTGGACTGCGCCAGTACCCTCCATATATATACTACTGTTATACTACAAAAAGTATGGATGAGGTAAACTTCATATCTTTTTTCGCTTTGCTTGTAATAATAATTAAGGAAGAAATAACGCCAGCAATTTTTGTCGAATTAATGAGCCAGGTTAGTTTTTTCGTTTGTATAATTGCCTAAGGTTTATCGAAATTAATAAAATATAAGTGTATTTTTTTGAGTTTTATCATTTGAAGTGGATGACGGGTATATTTAAGCTATAAATGTTGGCTCTACTTTTTCGACTTTTAAAGGCAGTGGAGGTGGGATGGCTGCAATTTCTTTATCCAGCCAGCAAGTCTTCTACTCGCCTTCATCTATTCAAAAAGAGCGGATTAAAGAGTAAGTGTCTCTCATGTTTCTCTACATCTCCTCCCGGCTTTGAAAAAGTATTTATAAACATTTATTAGGCAAAAGCTTTTTGTCTGCTCTTTAAAATGGTAGCAAACACTTGGTGGGAAAGAGCACATTTTATCATTAAAAGTAAAGCTTAAATTTTCGTACAAACTTTTGCCTCAGCCGATATAATATTGGGTTGGTGCACAATTAACGTCGGTTTTTTACCAAAAAATATGTTTTTGGCATTGTGTTTTTGGTGTCTTGGTGTCTTCTGGGCATGTTATATACCAAAATGTAGCCTAGATTATAAGCTACATTTTGGTATATAACATATCCTGGCAGAACAGTCAGAAAACTGAAAATCAACAAATTAATGAAAGTAATAAATAAAAAGACGCTCAAACGCAGAAAATTTGCATGGAAAAACTGTTTCTAGCAAACAAAGAAGAGAAAACATTCGATAGAATGCCAAAAATATAAAGATGCTACCGATGGTACTCTTTTGAAAAGACCTCTAAACGAGAAAATAAAAGAAAGTGCTTGTACTCCTGTTTTCAACCTCTTTATTAACCTCGCAGGTTGCCTTTTTATAGCCGTATCTTCTTTAAACTCTTTAGCTTACACTTTGCAAGCAAACGCTGACCCTCTAGGTGCACAATGTGTCATTCACACCCACTCCAAGTATGCCAATCTGCTCACTCAGCTGACCACCAAAAAATCTTTTGAAATATCTGACCAGGAGATGATCAAAGGAGTGCTCAATCGACAGACCAATCAACCCTACTCCAACTTCGATCGCCTGATTGTGCCAATTATAGAAAACTGTCCTCAGGAATACATGCTTCTTGTAAACTTTTTGCAGCTAATCTTTCAATCTATCCAGCAAAAAAGTTGTAGCCTGCTCTAAAAGACGTCTTACGAGATTTTCCCGACACTTGTGGTGTTTTAGTGCGCAATCATGGCTTCTTCTGCTGGGCTACAAGCTGGCAGAGAGCAAAAATTATGTAGTGCCTTCTATTGTCAACATTTTATTTTCAGGTAACAAACTTTAGGCTAGAGTGCTATGAATATCTTTTCGAGCTAGCTTGCGCAATGATGCAGAATGGTCTACCTCTGGTTAAATCCATCGCAGTTTGATAGTGATTGCTTCGTTTTGGACACTCCAGATTAAATTTTTTCAATAAGAATACTTAAAAGGCAGTCTTATCCAGCCTGTGTTTATTTTTTGATATAAAAAATAAAATTTACAAGTGTAATGCAATAGCATTTAGGTTTTATTTAGGTAGTACATCTACAATAATATAGATAGGAACCCTTTGGGTCTCTCTTCCCCGACTAACCCCTTTGTGTGGGATTTGGGGGTTTTCAAAGATTGCCCGGGGAGAAAAGTGGAAGGGTCTTATGTATGTGGGTGTGTGTGGTGTGTGTTTTGTCCCTTCATAGAGTACCGTATCTCTATGACAACAAGTGAAATTCAAAAAGTTTCCGAGACTTAAAATTTCTAAATATGAAACCCAGAAATGAAAATATTTTTTAGTAATAAAGTCAGCAGTGCTGACTTTATTTATCAGTGCTGACGTGCTGGGATTTTTGTTTCAACCTGATGCCAGCATCATGGTTGGAGGAGCTGGGTTTTGGGTAGGGCTGGGGATTTGGGTAGGCGTCAAAATGCAAACAAATATCTTATATTAAATATTCCTATTCATTGAATAGGAATATTTAAATAACATTAACAACATTTTAATAGACAAAGAAGAAAGAAAATCCTTTACATTGTTAACAATCTTTTGTTATCAGAAAATTTTAAAACATGTTTCAATTGAGAGAGGCACACATTAATATTTATTTTTTCACTATTCTTTAAACGTCAATGTGAAAGTGTTAAAAAGCTTTACTTTTTAGCATTTTTATAATATTTCATTTTATTTACATTGATGTTATGCTCCTACCCAAAAACTACATATTTTTTCGATTCGCTGCCCTTTTTTTTATTTTTGCATTATTTTGAGCTTTTTTATTGGTTAAACTTTAGATTTTCTATTACCGTACTTTCTTTCAAGGGGCCATATATGTTTTTTGCTATTTTTTTTTTCGACAAGTAACAAGTGGCAAGTAGCAAGTTTTGGTCTTTTGGCCTGTTCATAGCTGTTTTTCTACAATTTTTTATTCTGTAAGAAGCATATGATAAGGCTGTCCAAAGCCTTAATTTTTTTCTATGCCTAATATTTTGGGAGATAAAAGTTTAAAAAACTAAGACTTGCGATTATACCTATTGCCAAAATGAGGTTTCAGATCTAAAGTTTTTGAGAGAAATCGATTCTAAAATGATACAGTCTACTCTCGATATAATGTCCCCACCTGGAGACTGGCCTCAGGGTACACCACATTGAGGGGACACTATATCGAGATTAGGGAAGAACAAACTTGTTCACAAAAAATAAAAAAGTTTGACTATTTGGTGTTATAGAATAATTTGCTGTTCTAAACAATGGATCAGTTAGAAGATTTCTTACAAAATGTTGATCAGGAGATAAGAAGAGCTCGTGAGTCGACTTTACTCAATCAAAGAAGACCAGTTAATCGGCCCAAACGTAATCGACAGCGGGCTATTGAGGAGACGGAGTTCAAAGTCATGCAACGTAGAATGGATTCATTTAGGCTTGGTTCCGGTATAGCTAGCGTTATTAAGACTATAGTTACAGGTTGGTTTCTTACATAACAAATCTAAATAAAAATATTTATGTATGAATATAGAGGGAGATATTTATGTATTTACAGTCTGAATTTTGAGCATTTTGTTTAAAGTAATTAAGCTTAACAAATTAAAGCATGTAAGCCATATTGGCCCCCCTGGAAACATCTATGGGGCTCGGCTATAAAAACCCTAAAAATCATGTTGGTTTGTCTTTCGAAAAAGAGCTTCTTTGTATATGGTCAATTTTTGGAGGCTATATGTTTTAATTTGCAGGCCAATGCCACAGCTCTACTACGCCTCTGAATGAGCTGAAGCCTATCACTTTGAGTGAGATGCAAATTCCCATGCTTCACAAGGGGCGATATTTGGCGTGTAGAAGTGTGTCCGAGCCGTACGTAGTTGTAGCCACGGCAACGCTCATTGAAGATCTAAATGGTGAAATAGAAGATTTATCTCTCTACAACTTTCGAGTCAACATCGGAGATGGAAAGTGGCTGCCTCAAGGCACTCTCATGTTCATCAAAGAGCCGTATTTGAAGTATGCATCGATGGGTGAAAACACGCTCATTCGAGTAGACTCGCCTTCAGATGTTGTTTTTGTTGATGAAACCAACCAGAAAATGTTGCAATGGGCCAACGCTTTGCGATGGTACAAGCCACAAAAGTTGAATGTGGACCAGCTTCGACTGAAAGGCAACGATTTGTACAAAAGAAAAGACTATGAGGGTTCCTTAAAGTATTACAAGCAAGCTCTGATGATTGAGCCAAACTCTGCAATTTTAAACTTAAATAAGGCTGCAGCATTGCTACTTTTGGAGCACTATTACGAGGCTTATGAAGCTGCACAAATGGCTTTGGAAAATGGTGCTGACAAACAAAAGTCTCTTTTGAGGTAACATATTAAAAGCTTAATCGCTTTACGGATCATAAAATGAAGCAGGTCTTCCAAATAGGCAGATAAGGAATGTGGGTACTGCTGTGTTATATATTTCCAAATGAATACTTGGGCGAAAGGGGCGAAAGGGGCTTAAGAGTTAAATATTTGAATAAAAAATACAAAATTTAATAGATAAAAAGTTTAGACTCGGAAGGGCTGCTTATGGAATGCGTGACTGGGAGCGAGCATCTGGCTACTTTCAACAAGTCTTGCAAGAATATCCTACTAATAAAGAAGCTCAGATTGATTTGAAAAATTCTAATGTTCGTCTTCAAGAGGCTCGAAATGGCCAGTATGACCTGATGAGGCTATACGATTTGGCATATAATAAAAAGGAGCGAAACATTGATGTGGCTGATTACACTGGCCCAGTGAGCATTGTAGATATTCCAGGCAAAGGAAGAGGTCTTGTGGCCACTGAAAACATTCCAAAAGGCACTCTTCTGCTGGTCTCCAAGGCATTTTCTATTGCGTATGAGGATGAATTGCCTAATGTTTTTGTTTTTTCTATTAATATGCTCAATGACCAAGCACAGCGAAAAACAGAAGCACTAAATATGATCAAAATAATACAAAATCTGAGATCTAACCCTCAGAAAGCTGATGAATTATACTCGCTGTTTGCTGGAAATTCGCCTAAAAACGTCGAAATTCCTAGAGGTAGATTTTATGCACTTGGATGATTAATTATACAATTCAGTCTTGCTATAACGGCTCATTGGCGACCGGCTGAAACAGGGTCGTTAGGAAGAGGCGTTGAAACGAAAGTGGTTACAGTCATAATCATTTTCCAGCCATGTCATATACCAAGATGTAGCTTAGAATCTAGGCTATGTTTTGGTATATTACATGTCCTGAAGTCACCAAGAAAGTTGGTGTCAAAAACACAATGCCACAAAAAAACTTTTTTGAATTTAGGGGGGCGTTTATTGCAGGAAATACGGTAGTTTAGTTAGTTCAGTATTTGCATCTGCATACACCAACTGGGCGTCTACTTGGCTGGGCCAATTTATGGTTGGCATTGGTATGAGATACCCTGTAAACCACTACACCTAAATGAAACAAGGTGTACGTCGGTTCACGGCTAACCAGTCTACCAACAATTACTGACCGTGTTCCACTCTAAATTTATAGATCAAAGAATTTAGGTGTGATTGACGTGAGCAGAATTGAAAACATCGCCACTTTTAACAGTTTTGAGCCTGAAGATTGTATTCGTAATGAAGTAAAAGAAGTTGAAAAGTATGACATTTGTAATTTATTCTCGCCAACTGGACTTTGGATCTTGCCTTCTTTTATAAATCACTCTTGTATCGGTTAGTTAAAATTTGCACAAGTTTTATAGTAGTGTCGTTTTCAGGTAATTCTTTCCGCACTTTCTATGGAGATGTGATGACAGTCTTTGCTTTGACTGATTTGAAAAAGAATGAGGAAATTACATTTGGCTATGTGGATGCTTTAAAGCCTTTGAAAACAAGGGTGGAATGCTTCCGACACTATCAATTTATTTGTGAATGTCGTCTGTGCCAGCTCGATCGTTCAGATCCTCAATATGAACACCGTGTTCAGCTTGTAGAAATGTGTAGGACTTTCAAAAAGCTCATTAGTACCAATCCTCAGGAGTGTTTGCGTAAACTAGAGCCTCTTCTAAAACAGGTATAGCAGTCTGGAGCCTATGCAAAAAGTGTGTGCATTTTTTGCCTTGATCCCCCCTGTTGTCTTAGACCCTTCTAAGCATTTCTAATACGCTAAAAGCAGTAATAAAAAAACTATTTTTGGCACTTTCTCGTCACAGGGCAAGTCTATGTTGGAAAGGATGCCTCAAGAGAAAAAAAAACTTTGTTTTCCCCATCCTTTTTCCCCTGCTGTGCATAGGTATGTCACTTACGCAGGAATGGTCTATAAGATTCTTAGCTAATTGCTAAAAGGCAAAATTTCTTCTTATTAAGCTACAGTTTAGGCTCTATTTTCAGATACGTGATAGCTATGGTGATCGCAATGAGTTGAAGACACAAATGCATCATCCCCTCATACTGATCGCCATGGCCTATCGAAGCATTGGCCAGCATGAGAAAGGGCTCAAATTTTTGAAGGAAGCTGCACAATGTCTCACTTTGAATCTTAAGTATGAAATTGGCGTGCCATTGTTAATTAGTCAAGCTGATTGCAATGCATGCATGGATAGATGGAGAGAAGCAAGGAGGAATATCAACGAGGCAATGATGCTTAACAAGATTAGAATGGGCTCTGACGAAAAACTTTTTAAATTTATTTATCCTGAAATCCATAAGTTTTTGCAATGATTATTATGTGTTAACCAGTGATTCCAATAATCAGAAACAGAATGAAAGACAGAATGACAATTTGAAATATTCAAAATCAGAATTTGTATGTAACTTGTCGATTTCACAATAAATATAAAACCATAAAACGTGTAACATAAATCGCTAGTAGACCACCACCATCTGACGCCATTTAGATAAGATGTTGTCTTCTCCTACCAAAAAAGCCTCAACTGCTAAAGAAAGGAATTGTGCGTTTGGAAAAGAATAGAAAAGACATGACAACAGGTGTGCCTATCTCTCTTTCCTATTTCCAGGCGTCAATAGCTGAATGCAAAGGAAATGTTCTCGTCTAAACAGCAAAATATCATTGCGTAATGAATCAAAAAGGGCTCAGTGCCAGCCGATCGATATAAAAGACCCAAGCTAAACTTTTCTTCTCCCAAACTTGTTGCTATTGCTTAATTTTGAGTAAACTTTCTTTCTCTCTGAAGCTTTTTTCTCAGCCTTACAAGTGTCTAACTTTTAGTTGTGGAGATAATAACAGAGTAAGAGATCACTGCAGGATCAATGAACAGCAAGTATTTTGGCAAAAACCAGCTCGTGGATAGCAGCAGCTTGCTGTTAACCTCACTTATCTTAGTGCTTGTCATTATATGAGTATAGGAATTGATCTGGTCGAACGGAGGATGTCTTGCAGTTTGGTAATCCACCCTCTTTTTATTGGCGTTTAAGCCAGTTCGCATTAAGCGATATATTCATCTAAAAAGGAGGATACAGTCAACCCTTGATAAGCCGGCACCTCCAGGGACCAGGCTCCGAGTGCCGAATTATCGAGGGTACCCAGTTATCGAGCTCCATTTCTCGATAAGACTGCTTCTTGCAACCTTTCTTATGCTGCCGAATTATCGACAGTGTCAGATTAACCAGGGTTGACTGTATTGATAGACGAAAGAGAAAGTGTGTCCACTCGAAATTTCACAATTATCTTTGCTAGCAACACTATTAGTCCTTTACTTTTCTTATTTTTTAGTACAGCTTTAAATTTACTTATCTCACACTGTAATTACTTGTCTCATCGGTTTGGCTACCCGTTTTCGGGTAATTGGAACGAAAACCCTGGTTTTTTCGGGTATCGATTCGGGTACCCGACAATCTTAAATGGGGTACTGGGTTATTTGTAAAAGTTCTCAGCAAATGTTTGATGAAGATTGAAAAACGTATTTCGAAATGTCAAAACCTGTGAGACAACTGACCACAACACGTAAGATGGTTTCTCCTCCAGGCGCAAATCTCAAAAAAATTTTTTAACTTTTGTTTGTAAGTCTGTGTACCTGGTAGTGTCTCTTTCAATTTTGAGTAGGAGAAGAATAATAAAAAAAGGATCTGATTTTTCTGCTTCTTTTTTTTTG
This sequence comes from Subanguina moxae, assembly GCA_000981365.1. NCBI lineage: Eukaryota > Metazoa > Nematoda > Chromadorea > Rhabditida > Anguinidae > Subanguina > Subanguina moxae. The sequence continues at coordinate 9,587 of BBSZ01000844.1, read as the reverse complement.
TGTGTTCAAAGAGTTAAATAAGAGTAAATAAACTCTCACAGTCCATTTAGACAAATCAAAAAAACCAGTAGTAACTAATAGTAAAACTTATGTAAAAATATGGTTTTCTATAGGCAGAAGCTTCATTTTTTTCAGTAGAGGAACTTTTTTTTTCTTCAAAACATGTGGTCGTAAATTAAACTAAGTAAAAGCCGAGTAGAAAATAAAGCACTTAGGCAAACTAAGAAGAACAAATCAAAACACAAGGATGGACTTTTAAAAACTAGCTTTTTGATTTATGAGGCTGTATAACTTTTTTAAGTTTAAAGAATATGGCGCTACTCGGTTATAATAGGCTACTGGAGGGGTGCGGTTAGTAGGAATTTGTGCACTTGTGCGTAATGCTTTTACTATTTATTCACTGTGGATGGTGTTTGAACGTCGCCTAAGTAATTTTCATACGCTAAAATCGATAAAAAGTTGTTTTCCGACGTTTTTCTTACTAAAAAGCTGAGTTTTCAGTTTTTTTAACCAAATTTGACTTTTTGATTTGGTCCTCCACGGTAAACCAATTTAAAAGGTTACCCAAATACCATAAAAAGAAGGAATTTGAACACAGATTTGTCACCTGGTGACAAATCTAAACTCTGAAAGTCAAAAAAAAAAAACACACACACATACTCTTTGACAGGAAAAAGTGTGATGAACAACGTTTTTAGCGTATACGAATTGATATAGAGGAACTAAAACACAGTGGGGGTGGAAGGGCGTGTATATCGCAGTCGAGTCAAACATTGTTCGGCGCCTCTCTTTGTTTGGATTGAAAAGAGTGGAATTCTTTTAATTTTTTGTATCTCGTCTTTTCTAACAGAAGCAGTATTAAAAAAGTTGCTTTTTCAGAGATTATTGCTGCTGCCTGTGTTATGTTCTTCCATAGTCTTTTGGGCTTCAACTGCTGGTGTAGTTGTTGGCGTGAGTAAGCGTCGTGCCTGTCTCCTACCAATTTTGTGGCCAATTCTTCCCTACAGTCCCAAGGAAAGCATATAGGAGTCACTGGGTGTTTCGTCTGCATTCTCTTGAAACAAAATATCGCTAGAGAGAATAGAGAGAAAAAAAAGGGTGTTGCTGAAAGCAAGCCGAAATGGTTGTGTTGGGAAATGTTGCTGCTATGAGCGCTGCCGATCAATCGCCCAATGCAATTAAAGTGGATGAACAGGACCACTATCATGGTAGCTTAAGACATTATTTTGGCTGGCTAATTCAGGTCAAAAGTCTATTTTTGGTTGAAAATATTTCCAAAAATGGTCGCACGCGCCCTCATTACATGTTCACTATTCATCTCAGTTACTGAAAAAAACGTGTTTTGAGTGTTTTTAAGTGATTTTGGTGCTGGTTCAATATACCCCAATAGACGGAAAATTTTATAAATTTATTTAAAACACTTGTAAGCCACTCTCCTAGGCCTGAAATGGCCTGGAAAGCTATTGGTTTGCCTCTCTTTTACAAGTGTTTATTGGTTTATTGGAGTATATGCGAATTGCCGTCGTGTTTTTAATGAACATAAAATGGTACTGTTCTCGTCTACACGCCCTTGTACTTTTGCCCTAACCCCCATGTCTAAAATTTATTTTCAAATTTTTATTTACTGTAAAGGTCGTGTTCATGACTGCCAATCGCATGACGGTGGCAATGGATATACCGTATAGCCTCTGTTAATCCTCCCCCCTTTCTCGTCACGACGCTCGGCGGTTTATATACGGCTCAACCACTCGACAATTAGGTACTGACACCACACTCAAAAATGTAGCCCTGAATCTCAGCGACATTTTTGAGCATGGTGTCAGTGCCCAATTGTCGGGTGGTTGAGTCGTAAAAAATCGTCGACCACTGACCGTCGTGACGAGAGCGGGGGGAGGATTAATAGAGGTTATACAGTACATGAGAATACTTTCCATTGGATTTAAATCTTACCATGTATTATTGAATACATCCTGACTCACTCTGGTCTCGAACCGCTTTAGTTTTCAAATTTTCAAGGCTCAATTGCTTGAATTTGCTGGTAAAAGCTAACTTAAAAAAAATGTAGTTGAGAGACACAGCTACAGCCTTCATGGGGTGACGTTAGTCCCCAAAAAAGTGCTATAGTGAAAAAATGGTTTGGTTTTCAGAAGAGTGGGTGCTTCCATTCGAATTTCGTGATGGCGTTCGAATTAAAACCAACCAAAAGTTTGCCGACTACTACGAACTCTACGAAGAAATTGGTGAGGGCAAGTTTGGCAAGGTGTTCAGGTGTGTGGAGAAGTCCACCAAACTCACACTTGCAGGTCGCATTAACCCCAATTTTTTCCACTCTGCTATAAGTGTAAAAAGTTTTAGCCAAATGCATTCGTCTGAAGAGAGATGCTGACCTGCAAAAAGTGGAAAAAGAGGTACTGTTTCTTTTAGATGCCCTCAATGCAGAATAATGGGATTAAATACTGCAATTTAGGTGAATATAATGACCCATATGAGGTTAGTGCTTTGCAAGGCAATTTCGTTCTCTTCTAGAACTTTTATATTCAGGCACAAATGCATCGCTCAAATCTATGATGCCTTCGCCACCTCCACTAATGAGATAATACTTATCATGGAGATGTAACAATTTTTTTCAACTGCGGGATAGGCCAACAAATTCCCCACTTTTGAAATAATGGATAAACTTTTTCTCGAGTCCAATAGTAAAAACGGTTTTTTGCGTTAGACTAGGTTGCAGCGTCGGTTTTTATCGTTTTTTTTTTCCAATATTTTGTATCTAATGTCAAAAACACCATTTTCGCTTGTTTCCCTTGTCTTTTGTGTTTTACCAGCCCCCCAAAAATGTAACTACAGTCGAGTCTCGATTTAGTGTAGGTGCTGGGGACCGGAAAAATATATACACTAAATCGAGACTCGACTGTACCACTAAATACGTATACCAGCTACCCCTAACCATTTTTAGTGCCTTAAAAACGGTAAAGCGAGTCGTTTTGGACCGGTTCTTCGGGGTTAAGGCAGTTTTTTTCTGCAAACCATTTGTGCAACTTTTTCGCCCTTTTTTGCCCTTTTACCATGTTTTTCTCACTGGACTATAGCAAAAAAGATCGGAAATGCATTTATTTCTCCAGTATCCTGCTCGAATTCATCTCACAGGTGTCTGTGCGCGCATCTCTATCTCTCAAGCCCCCTTGGTCCCCTTTGGAACTACCGAAAGAAGACCCCTTACGGGGGCGACGGCGGCTTGGAGTTGAGATGCGCACACACCCATACCTGAGACATAAATCACTCGAGAAGCCCTGGACGCATGATACAGTAGTACCGCCGTTTTTCAAAATTCTGCTTGACAAAAAAGGTTTGAGTGTTTCAAAAGTGGCAAAATTTCTATCAATTTTTATCAAAGCAAAATGCATTTCTGACGCCGGATTCATGCTCAGGATGAAATTCTGGGTCTACGGTATACATACTTCTTCAAAAACTAAAGATTTTTGACAAAAATTTTTGGACAACCTAATAAATGCAGCAAATTTACCAAGTTTAGAATAAATTTTAGAGATTTGAGGAAAATAAGAATAAGTGGATAAAAAATAACAAGAAAGAATAAGAAGATTTGTTGTTGTCTTGAAAAACTATTTTTCTAATAAGCCTTGCAAAATATTTGCATTTCAGTGTGAGTGGTGGTGAACTGTTTGACAGAGTGGTGGATGACTCCTACATCCTCACAGAAAAAGCTGTAGGCATGATTGTGTATCAGATATGTGAGGCTATTCGCTACATTCACTCCCAAAACATTATTCACTTGGATTTGAAGGTGGACATTTTTAACAATACCGCTCATTAAAAAACCACAAATTCCAGCCAGAAAACATTATGTGCATTTCTCAGACTGGGAACCAAGTCAAGGTAGGTGTTAGTTGCACTTCTACTTGCTTTTTATGCCGTTTTTTTAATGTAGCTCATCGATTTTGGGTTAGCCCAGTATTTTGATGGTCAGAGTGACCTGCTGTTTATGGCTGGCACTCCTGAATTTGCGGCACCAGAGGTTATCAAGTATGAGCCATTGGATTTCCATACAGATATGTGGTGAGTATCTTTTGCATAGACGCTTAGGTCAGCTCCAGTTTTCATTTTTTTGCTTTCTGGGGCAATCAGGCAGCTTTACACCCAAAAAACTAACTTATGGGCATAGAACTAAGCCTTAGGCTTATGCGTTTAAAGCAAACCCTAAACGATTTAAAAGTTATGCTAAATACTAAACTCGCCTTCTCACAATCAACTACTATCCCATTCACACTAAAGGTACTGCAGGGCTCCCTAGTCCGGATATGAAAATAAATATCCAAAAAAGGGGTTTTGGCTTCTGAGCTGTGATCAAAAATAGGAGCGGACGAGGCTAAACTTAGAATTCAAGGTTGACTTTGATCATATCTTACCAACCATGCCACTTTTTGATATTCTGCTTTCAGTTCCGGAATCCTGAGTAGTGATGTGCGCGGGGCGGGCCCCGCGCGGGTAACCCGCCCCGCCCCGCGCCGTTTTGGCAATTTTATGTACCCGCAAACCCGCCCCGCATTTTTTACCGATGTCACAACCCGCCCCGCAAACCCGCACTTGGATTTTAACCCTCCAAAACCCGCCCCGCAAACCCGCAAAACCCCAAATGAACATCACTACTCCTGAGTGCATATTGCCGGCCAGGATGTCTCAATTGTTGAACACTTTAACAAAAAATTAAAAGATATTCTCTAGCTGACCACTTTCTAGTTGTATGCTTCAATTGATTAATAAATAATGTTTGTTTTTAGGAGTGTGGGTGTAATCACTTATATTTTGTGAGTTATCTTATTCATCAATCAAATATTTCCTTTTTGATCCATGAGTTTGTGTTTGCAGACTCTCGGGTCAGTCACCATTCCTTGGTGAGAACATCGCAGTCACTTATTGCAATGTAGAGCGTGGCAAGTGGGAATTTTCCGAAGAGGTTAGTCAACCTCTTGTTGATTTTGAAATTATGTTGTTTTTATAAATTTAAGTTCAAAGAAAACTGCATATCAGATGAGGCAAAAGACTTTATTAGCAAGCTGTTGGTCATTGAGAAAGAGTAAGCTTTCAATCTGAATTTCGATACAAAAAATTTTGTTTTAGCAAGAGAATGTTGCCAAAAGACTGTCTTGAACACCCTTGGATATTGAAATGCAAGGAAAGGGACAAAATTGGTGCTTTGAACAGCCAAATCACTGAGGGCAAACAACTGGATGTGGGAAAATTGCGTTTCTATGTGCGAAACAAAAGGTTTAGGGTAGGTCGATTTATAGGATTAGAAGTGAGGCCTAGTGGTTATAATTACTCTCTCCTCTTATTGTTTTGCTTTCAAATAATGAACAAGTCATAATCCCAATTTCCAGCCTGTATTAGGTACCCGCTTATCTTGGCAACCATTTCTCGGGTATTCTCTTTCCTTACCTTTTCCATGTTCACGGTTTTAGTCTTTACTTCCATCCCACTTATTGGTTCGGACACTTCGGTTCCTAAAGCAAAAGTAAAAACGGGCATATTGCTCTGAGGCAAATTCCCCTACAACATGGTTAAGTGTTTGTCCTGAAAGGAATGTTCATAACTTTGGATTTTTACCTACGGATACCAAACCAAGTGGATGTCCACTTGGTGTGATTTTTTCTCTTACTTTTAACTTCTGAAACCCTTTTTCTCTATACTAATTAGAGCATTCTAAAGAAGGTTTAACAGGAGTGAATATACCGTTTTATAAGCTATTTTACGACTTTTCGAAAAATTGAAAAGCACCCTATAAAACGGTTATTTGCCCTGGCCAAACCTTCTTTAGAATACCCTAATTAGTACTAAAAAAAGGGTTTTGGAGTCTGAAAGTGAAAAAAATCACAACAAGTGATCATTTACGTACATCAAGCAGACTGGTTGCAATAGATTAAAATGGACGTCCACTTGGTTTGGTTGGTGTATAAATAAACACCTAAACTTGTGAACAAACGCCGAACAGTGTTGTAGAAGAATTTACATGTAGGTCAATTTACCCGAAAACACAAGGTCACAACATTAAAAAATTACATCAACAGCACAGGGTTTCAGCGTCTTGTCTTTGGTGTTCTCTTCATCAACACTGTGGTGCGGATGGTCAGCACCCTGCAGGAAAAGAAGAGTGAGCACGGCATTCAATATGTCAAAGTAAACTCAAAAAAATATTCTGCCCTAAATTCACTAAAAAGATATATATATCTTGCAGAACATGCTTTCTGCCGCAGGTGACTCTTCCAAGGCTTCTGAACCACAAGGAGGCCTACTTAAAGCCATATTTTCCAAGCGTCGGCGCAATGTGACCAACTCGATGGAGAAGCCATCCACCTCTCATCAAACCTCTTCAGGAGAAGAGCTGCACACTAAACCGAAAAGGGTCAGCAAAGAGCCGAGAATAGACAGCAAAGGCACGTTGAAAGAGTGCAATAGTAGCACAAGCAGCTCCACCCCTGCCACCCTTAGTTTCCCCCAATCTTCAGTTGAAACAAGTGGTGGAGAAGAAGGATCTCCCAGTTCTTCTAGATCTTCCTCCAGCCATCCCAAAGAAGAAAAAATAAAGCGGATCAAGTCCACCACAAGGAAAGGGTCGTCCACTGAACAGTCGGCTAAAAAGCTCAAAACTGGTGCGTTGCCCATCCCACAAGTTAAAGTAGTGCCAGCTGAAGAGACTATCCCCACTTCTATAGTCAAAAAGTTGATAAAGTTGGGAGAGGAGAAAAAAGAAAGAGGGAGTCCATTCCAATTGCCAGATGCATGTGCTGTGCCTGCTGTTAAAATGACAGAAGATGCAACTGGCACCAGAAAGACTTGCAAGAAAGCACAGGAAGAGGCGTATAACGAGGTGTTGACCACCAAGGTGTTTGTCTCGAACACACAGACTCCAGTGGCACCAGTACTCAAGGCTAGACACACGCCTGCAACGCGGAAAAAGGTTCAGAGTTCCACAACATCCTCTTCTCATGTGTTTGAGACTAAACCCGTCATTTCTGCTAGCTCTTCCAAAACTAAAGAAGAAACAAAAACACTTCAAAGGCCGAAAACACCTGAGTTAAAGGCTGTAGAAGATAAAAAACCAGTTCTAAGGCCTAAAGCACCAAAATTGAAGTCGTTAGAAGAGAAAACAGTAGAGCTAAGGCCGAAAACACCAGAACTAAAGCCCATAGAAAAAATGCCCGTAAGACCAAAAAGTCCTGAGGCAAAACCGAACAGTTTGGTTGGTTCCTTGCTAAAAAGACTTGAAAAAAATGAAGGTTCAGCTATGCCTCTGGCTGTTAGTGGATTTGTGCCGAGTTGCGCCAAAGATCAGCCGAAGAAAAAGTCAGAAAGCATGGAAGACTTACCTACTGCCAGCAAACTAAAGGCCAGAACAGAAGAGGAGAAGAGAAGAAAGAATGCAAAGACTAGAAAAACAACAACAGTGCTTCTACAACTAAATGTTAATGACGGCGAATCCACACCAATTCCTTTGAGTTTGGAAAGAAAAGTGGTGAAGGAGGAAACGACAAGTGTGAAGAAGAGCAGTGCCAAGAAAGAGATGAGCAGTGGAGGACCCGATGAACACCGAAAAGTGAGTTCCAACACCTCGTCTACGGAGGTAAAAGTGAGCTCATCCATATCCACTGAGGAGAGGGAGAAAAAAGCTAAGGAAACAGCTTGTGGAAGCTATTCCAAAAGTGTCACAGAGAAGGAGAAACAAGTGAACAAAGTGAAATCGGCTAAAGATTCAGAGCATTTAGTGAAGGAGCAAGAGAAGGAGAGCAAAGAGATGTTTGAGGTCAAGCTTCGCAAAACAGAGAATGGAGTCCGATTGTTGCACGGCCAAATAGTAATTTAGTTTTTTTCCTCTTTAAATTTTTATAAGTCGTAACTTTTAGACATTAGACGACGTGGAGAAGAATAAATTAGTTCTGTCTACAAAAGCCTGTAGAGAAAAGACTGAGGGTGCACTGGTGGCTCAAAAGAAAAAGAACCTGAAAGCAAGAGTGGACTTAAATGGAGAGCTGGAGATGGCTTCCACTGAAGTATCCAAGAAAATGGTTTTGACAACTTCCAATGGAGCGCTCAAATATGAACAGAAAGAGAAGAGTATGGATAGTGACACAAAGAAGGTCAGCAGTCGTAAAGTAAGTTATTTATAAAAAAAAAGAGAAAGAAATATTGACACTACTCAGTTCAATCAGAAAATCTTGCTATAAAAAGGCCAAAATAACAACTCAGAAATGAATAAGGGTTGTATTGAAAGGAGAAGGTCGTAATAGGAGGCCACTAATTTGAAGGGCCATTTACCCGTTTCCCTTACAGAGCCAAGGCAAAAAGTGTCTCTAGATGCATTTATTTCTCAAGAGTACGTCGCCTTACGAGGGTGACGAGGGCTCGGAGCTTGAAGTTGAGATGCGCACACAAGCATACCTGAGACATAAATCACTCGAGTATAACTCTGAATGCATGAAAATAGCATGCATGCCGGAGCTTCTTTATGCGGTAGGCCCCTGTAAGGGATACTATGTCCAAGATCTTCTCTTTTCCCACAGAATGGCCCCTTGCCCTGCCTTATACAACCTTTTTAGGGGAGCTACAACCGAGTAGCACCGAAACATTTTGAAAGATATTTTTTTTGTTAAAAAAAATCAACCAGATTGAGTTTCTTATATTTTTCAGAAAGTTCCAAAACAAACTGTTTACCAATCTTTGGGAAATCTTGCGCCATCTGGTCCAGCCGATCTTAACAAGAAAAATGTTACATTTTCACATGAAGCGTTATTAGCAGACAGCTCGACAGATACGACAAAGAAGAAAGTCAAACCAAAAGCTGATCATATTCTTTCCAATACAGTCCTTGAAAGAAAGCTGAAATCAGAGAATAACTTGGCTGACGAAACCAAAAAAGCTGTAGGCCATTTCTTTTGGAACGAGACTTAAAATCATTTGAGCAGTGATATGCACGATATTTTTTGAGCCGCTTTTCAAAGACCTTTTTATCGCGATTTTACAGTAAATTTATTCTAGATAAAGTTGTTCAAAAAAACTCTGTTTGCCTTCTTTTATCTTCCTAAGACTAATTTTCCTCCTCTAAAAAACATTGTAGAGCCAACCCTGATAGCCGCGCACTCCACGAGACGGTGCTCCAAGTGCCAAATTATCGAGAAAACCGTTTTTCGGCACCTTACTTAGGCAACCGAATTATCAGGGATTGACTGTAACGTCTTTGAAGACAATGTAAGACAACGTCTGCAATTATCCTGAAATTCTGAAGCATCACAGGTGCAACTTTTATTTCTGCAACTGTGGTTTAACACATCACGGTTTAACACATCATCTTGAAAGACGTTACACATCTTTTCTACAAAAAGATAAAAAGCCACAGGGTGGTCAACAGAACACGAACAGAGTTTTACGACTGTATTTTATCTTGTCTTCGGGGAGCAAGGTAACTTTAAAGAATTTAAACATACCGTATATTCTCTATTAGAAGGCCCGGGCCTTCTATTTTTCAACCCTCCTCTTAGGGGGCCTTCTATTAGAGAGGGGCCTTCTATTAGGGAGGG
>BBSZ01000796.1:0-12593 GCA_000981365.1 Subanguina moxae | reverse complement strand
ATATGGTCATAGAACAACATTCTTTAGCTTTTAATGAGCTATTATTTGCCAAGGTTGTTGACAAAAAAAACCGAACATGGAGGGAAATGAATGCGTGCAACATTTTTGCAATTTGCGCAATACCTGCACTTATCCGTGTTTTGGTCCTGCTTTATGTTGACAATTTTTAAGCTACCTTTTTTTACTAGCCATAAGTTTAGTTTGATATAGTCAACCTTTAAGAACTAAACTTGAAGAGACCAGCATCAAAGTCTAGTCATCCAGGGTTAACATTAACACGCCAAGCCCTGCCTGTAAGACCGGCTGCTTCTGGTGCAAAATTTATCGGAGAATCTGAAATTAGTTTTTCGATAAGAGCGATATTGCTTGAGATATCGTCCATTTTATGAATTGCGTCAACAGTGGTTATGGTTAGGGAAGCAGGCGATGCTCGAATATTTTATAGTCACACAAATGACTTCTATATCTTATTCGAAAGTGCAAAGATTCAGCTTTCAATTAATTTTCATGTTTGCGGGCTCGTTTGGAGATCTTACTTATCTTATAAAATTTTAATGCTCGTACCTCGTGTCACCTCTTGCACCAATTATTTCCATTTTTAGCAATATCATCAGCAATAATAATTATTATTAAATTTTCTCTAAAAGTATTGTAATATGTTTGGTAACGTAGTGATGGACACCTTCCAACAGTCCTTGCAGTCGCCCTCTCACCGCCACCTGTCAGTGAGGAGTGCCCAGAGGCGCAGGTACAGCAATGCCATGTGTCCCCCATCGCCCTCATACAACACTCAAGGCCTGAAGAACAGTGTTTCCGATCATGATTTTAAATCGCCCTTTCTTTTGCCAGAAAGAAAACAGGCGATCATCTTGCCCAAAAACCAAAGAAGCTCGTCTGCGTCTAGAAGTTCTTCCAGGGTAAACTCGAGGAAGAGTTCTAGAGCAGGTCGCAAATCAAGTGAACACGGGTTTTCTGCGGTGGCTGCTGCTTTGCTGAGTGTGATCTCACCTCAAGGAGGAGAATCGACTGGAAAAGAGAGTGTGGCATTGAGAAGAAGTAGGTATAGACCAGCACTGAGTGTGTCGCCTAGGCTCTCTTTGAGCATATTCAATGACGGGGACAACAAGGAGCAGCTGGTAAGTATGGCTTATTATAATTTACAACGTGGGAGGAAATGGATTTTTAAATGTTTTTAAACAAGCATATTCCACTTTTGATGACCTCCAATGAGTCTAGGGTCTTCCAAATAGATATACCCACCTCCCTTAAACTAAAAATTTTTTGGTATTGTGTTTTGGCATATAACCAAGTTTTATGTGAACTTGTTATATGCCATTAAATAGCTCTTGCTCTTCCTTTTCTAAGTGTATGTCCACCTAACTTGTCTAAACTCAAGCAATTTCCTGTTAATTTTTGTCAGTGCACGTACAATCTCGATACACAATTAGAAAGAGAAGATTGAAAGCTATCCAATGGCATATAACAAGTTTACAAAACCTATTTAAAAACTTGCTAATATGCCTCAAAAAGGCATCAACCAAAAAATTATGCACCAACACAAATATTAGAGGAAATACGGTATTTTAAAGGCGAGCTAACTAAAAATGCATAGCATTGTGTTTCTTATCCTAGAGCAGTCTGTCTTAGTTTCACCCACATGGAAAATTATTAGGTGAGTAGATGAATACTGTCTTTTGACTGCTTCCTCGTCGCTGTCCCTCTAAAGTATGCATGAAAAAATAACCTCGTGATAAATTTTCCTTCTATCAAAAGGGACAGTGCCCTCATGTGTACTAGCATCTGCATAGTTCATGCCTTTGCCAAATAAATTTATGCCAGACTACTAATGATTTTTGTTTTAGTGGCACGCATAACCTTATCTGCCTGTCATTTCTTCTTAGACAAAATGATTGTTTTAGGGTTACAATCGCTTTAAAAATAGGGTTCTAGTGTCTAATCCATTCCATTTTTTCGAATCAATAATATTAAAATTTTTGGGAAAAGCAGGGCGCAGTCTTCTATGTCCTTATTTACAGTAGCGGAAAAAAGTCTTTGTCCAAGCACATTTTTTGTTTATTTATGCCTGTATTTCCCCCCAAAGCTCTTTCTTGGCACAGTTCTTTAAAGCAAAGTTTTTCTTTAGACACTCAGCAACGTTTTGAGCGCAAATGTTTGATTGTACGCTATGGTTTTAAATATTTTATAGCAGTTTTTCAAAAGTGAGCATATTTTTGGGGCGGAAAAAAGTCTTTGCCCAACACATTTAGCAGCTTATTTATCCAGGAATCTTCATTCAAAACAACAAATTCTAACACCGAACGACTTAATACTTCGTCGCATAACGGTTGAAAGCGATAACAGCCGGACAACGGCGTGGCATAAACTCAACAGGTTTCCTAACAATATCAAAAGCGCTCTATCGTTTTTTTTCAGTTGATTTACGCGGCCGGCCACTTCTCGGAAGATTTCCAGTCGATTTTGTCTTCTTATAGTGCTTGTAAATTGTCCCAACCGTTCGGTGACCAACAGAAAACTGTCGCAACAGCACGATCGGTTGAACCACCCTCTTTTGCACGAATGATTGCAGATTTGATGTCCGGGACGAGTTCTTTTCGCACCATATTACCTAAATAATCTGAAAAAAGCGTTAACAAAATAATTCTGCCATAGCGGTCACAAAAAATCAGCACAAATAAGCTGCTAAATGTGTTGGGCAAAGACTTTTTTCCGCTACTGTACGAAGACTTTCCCAAACTTTCTCTATACCGCATGTGTTCTAAGCTCATAAAATATGAGTTGTAGGAGAAACAAAAAAGCATGTGCTCGTGAAAATCTGCTAATAGATGTGAGAATTTTTTGCCTTTCTCTTCCTAAAATCTTTTAAAATAATTTGTGTTTCGACACACTTATTTCATGATTTTTGGTTCTTTTCCTGAAAAAAGTTTTCTCCAACACTTTTTTTTTCTTTTACTAGCAGCAAATTGGATTAGTTGTTTACTTACAGAGAAAGAGAAGCTTTCCGGCCTTTCTAGAGCTATTCTGAAATGTGTCCTGAGAAAAAATAAGAGATTGACTCACATTCCAGCTAGACAAGAAAGTTTTTATTCTTTTTGTCAAGACGAGATTTGCTATTTCACCTCCATTAGATATTGTCCAGCGGCACTTCTACTGCGAGGCACCCACCTCTTTTGGAGTGGGCATACTCTCACCTGACAAAGCAGTTTTGTCAGTTCTTGTTTTGAAGGCTGGATATTTATTTTGCACTTTTGAAAAACTGCTATATCGTTGTTGCTGAATGAAAATGATATTTTATGGGCAGGTAATAATATTTGTTAACTGAGTAAACACTACTTTTTCATACATTCCCGGCTTGATAAACAAAGAAGCTTGTTTGCCAGGTGTCAACTGGGTTCTTTATATGCACTTCCAATACTAAAAAGTGTCGAATGGCCTATTTTAGCGTGGGAGAGACTAAAAATAAGAATTGAGTGTGAGATGGGGTCAAATTTGAGTGCGGCTATTCATTTTGCGTTGTTATTTGTGTCAAAGTTTGTTTTTTTCGGTGAGTTTAATAAGTCGGAATGACCAAAATCTTGTCTTAAAATTAGGTATAAGTGCTGTGTTTATTGCACCACTCCAAAAGTCTATTTACAATAGGATGAATGGCGATTATGCTGCAGCAATTTGGTTTTCACAGTGTTTTTTCGTATAATCTTTTTTTGCGAAAATTCTGATCCACAGTTAAAAAGTTATGCAGGAGGTTTTGCTTTAGAACGTTCTTCTTGGCTGTAAAACAAAAAATGTGGACAAGAGTAAAGACAAAAGTAAAGCAGAGGGTTGGGTATATTTGTTGGTTTTTGTTACACGCGACAAAAAGTAACAAATGTCTTGCTTCTACGCAGCATGGTCTTTACTATAGAGATTTTAGTCGGAAGTGAGTGCGCCCTCTAAATGTATTTCCCACAATTTCGTTTCAAAATATTCAATTGTACTGTGCACCTAAGATTTGGCTTCAATTTATCTCTCTATTTTTTAGAAAAGCGAGGAAGTAATTGAAGTACTGAGTGGAGCAACTATGGCAGCACCGCAAACAGTATTTCTTGGTTTTCTTCGATGCAATGGTTCCTCTGATTCTTCCTACGGGTAAATAATTCTCTTCTTAATCCACAATATTTTAATTGACCCTTTTTTCAGATTCAAAAGAGAGAATCAAAGGTTGGATAAAGCTTTGGCCGAATGCAGCGTGATAAAGGGTCAGGAAGGTCTTTCTCAGGCTCTACTTCTTCGTTGTATAGACAATAATCGTAGGTGTTTGACCGTTTCAATTCATCGTAAAGTCTACAATACTCCTATTTTCAGCTATGTACAGCTTCTTTCACTACGCGATATTCAAAAATGGATCTTCTTCGGTCAACTCTTGCTCTTCTTCGCCTTCTAAGCACACTCCGGGGCATTTGTTACAAATAAACTCCTTAATCAGTGAGCTTCGAGCTGGAAGCAGTCACTCTGAATATGGTTGATTTCTTAATCCACCTTTCTCCTGTCGTCGAATCACTAATTACTTCTTCTTGTTTAGGTTCTTATGAAGAGTTGTATGCCATTCAGAAGTCTGTCACGAGTGGTAGTGATCAACGACTATCTTCCAGTCGGCATTCAGGTAATTTGTTTAGTTTTGTTTTGGGTGCTAAATGCTCATTATTCAGGATACATTGTTACATGTTTTAAATTGCTTGACGAAAATTACAGAGTTAATCTTTTGATTTTCGACTTTTTATGCATCTTGCTAATTTCCTTATTTTCAGCAACAATCTCTTGAAAAGACGTGGTTGAGCTGGACAGGTGCACGGGAAATTTATAAATACTCTCCAAGGACATGGAATCTCAGGAGGATTACCCTCCACCGACATGCCTCAATGTAAACTTTTTTTGGATATCCAACCCATATTTTAGTAAGCTTGTAGGCTTAGCGGCTTTTACGGTGGCCCCTACATACAAATAATAGTCTTTTTATTCGGTCTCACACAGTTATCAGCATAACAATTTATGCGAGTACAAGAACAACATGGATCATTGCGATGAGTTTTACTGAGATCCTTCTGTGTTTCTTTCTTCACAAAAGACCACCACCATTGATCAAAGCCGGAGGTCGGCGAATGTCTACGGGTTGCGGGGATCCAGGCACCAGATAGAGCATGACCATCAGGCGCTTGACCTTTTTTTGCACACCAATTGGAGAGCCAGAGCACAATCTTTTTGTCATCCCACGAATTGCTACACCACCGGTCGTACCACGGGTCGCACCACCGCCACGGAATTCAAAGGCTTCTTTCACTTCCGCTACGATCAAATAGTTAACACCAACGGCTTCGGATCTACCCAAACTATTTAAAAGCTTACTAACCTGCGACTTCCAGTCCTTCTTCCTAGCTATCAGTCCTGTCGTCACTCCCAGTTTGTTGCACGCTTGTCCGAAGTACTCCTTCAAAGCGCTCAGAGCTCGAGTATCATTGAAAATCACTTGTCTGAGCTTTTGATCGAACTTTAGCACAATCTCGCCCAAAAGCAATTCCACAGAGGCTGCATACATTGCTGTTGCTTTAATATCTGAAAAGGAACAATCGAAAAACAGCAATATTTACAACATACGGGTCGACACACGACTGTCCAATCTCTAGAAATAAGGGCAAATAAATTATTTTTTTGGCACGAGACCAATCGGGTTTCAAATCCGTAAAGTACACATACTTTAGACCCTCGGTATAGATTTGCTTTCACAAATCCCCTTTCCTTACATTTTTTACTTCTACTTTTTCTGCAGGAATGGACCCGTTCGAACATTTGCCTATGTTCTCTTATGTGAATTCGGCAATATTGTTCATCCATCCAACACTTTACAAGCTTTGGACATGTGTGAGCGATTGCGAGCCAGGAATTGTGGGCATATCGCACTGTATCAGGTGTGTGATTGAAGTCCTTTAGTTTTTGGCAAAACCACCCTCCATTTTTTATTGCTGATTCCTCGAGCCTACAATCTGTTTAGTCTAAGAGACATCAATAGAATTGAAAAAAAGTGCCCGGAAGTGCCCTAAAAGTTGGGTGTTTTGGACAGAAAGCAGCGCTATAGTAGATAGTAAGATACCAGTAGATACTAGATTGATCAATTTTATATGCTACTTTTTGAGCATATTTTTACCGTACATGAGTATATGTTAATGTAGTAAAAAATTAGGCTAAAACCCAGCGTCCCAGGTAATTGGTCAATTTCTATGCCACCGCGGTGGATCTCAACGCAATGCTATTAAGTGGGATGTTTTTAGATAAAGGAGCAAAATAGCCTTTATCACTCAATACTAGTGATGTGCGCGGGGCGGGCCCCGCGCGGGTAACCCGCCCCGCCCCGCGCCGTTTTGGCAATTTTATGTACCCGCAAACCCGCCCCGCATTTTTTACCGATGTCACAACCCGCCCCGCAAACCCGCACTTGGATTTTGACCCTCCAAAACCCGCCCCGCAAACCCGCACTTGGATTTTGACCCTCCAAAACCCGCCCCGCAAACCCGCACTTGGATTTTGACCCTCCAAAACCCGCCCCGCAAACCCGCACTTGAATTTTGACCCTCCAAAACCCGCCCCGCAAACCCGCACTTGAATTTTGACCCTCAAAAACCCGCCCCGCAAACCCGCAAAACCCCAAATGAACATCACTACTCAATACACACTCTGTGTGTATTGAGTGGGTGATCATTGTAAACTTGTGATTTACCTACACAGTTTAACCACCTCAAAAAGTCGAGATTATGCACATTTCTTTGGAACAACTTTTACTGCTTTCGGTTTATCTCATTATCTCAATTTATTTTAGGTTCAACACTGCTACAGTCCATCAGCATCATTCCACTCCTCAGCCCTTATGCATCGCTCTTCTATTAGTTGCACAGGACGTGCTCACTACGCACATTCACTGAATTCTCCATCCACCACTCCAACCACCAGCAGCAACCAGTCCCTGACTCAACAGCCATCCATTAGTCCATGGTCTTCTCCCAAACTTTTGGCTGCTTCAGCAGCTGTCCGAAGAAGAGAAATGATGCGTGGCTACAGTCAAGACGTGGATAGTGCTCATGAGACTAGTCGCAGAAGAACTGCTTTGTTCAGAATGCGAGACAGGTCGCTGGGTTATGACTGTGAGGACTCCCTCTTCCTCTCATCATTGGCCAATAGTACTGCGGCGAGTTCAGCCAATCTGGCTAATTGTTCACCAAGAGGAGGCACTCCTAGTCCCACTGTTTCGTCCATAAATTTGACTCCACCACCTAGATATATGAACTACCCTCAACATCAGTTTTTGCCACAACATATGCCCCAAGAACTTGTTTAAAAGATAAAAAAACAACTTAAGAAATGTTAGAAGAAATGTTTTATGAAGTCCAAGAAGTGTTTTTATTTTGGGATCCCAAGTTTTTTTAATTTCACGTCAAAATCTTATTTTTCTTTAAAAAGGAGCAACAGTTACTGGATAAAATTGCCTTTTTCGCCAAAAAATATTTTTTATTTCCCATAATACCATCTACAAGGCTTGAAGTTGTGCCATAATTTTTCAAAATTCTATTTAAATTCAAAACTTAAAATTGTTGCAATTTTGACCCTATACTAGTATAAGGTGTTTTTCGCATAAGGGTCCCCCTTATGTTTTTTTCATTGATTTTTTTTTAGTTTTTGGGTTGTTTTTAAACGATATTTTGACTTTTCATTTAAGCTGTGACTTGTGAAAAATGCCGAGAACCAAAAAGGTCGTGATCTGTGGACCGAACGAAGACTTTCCAGACTTAAGCCTAAGCCTAAGTTATTCGACTTGAATTGTTATTGTTCATGATTATTTAAATTTTCGTTCATAAAATGTGGCAAAAAAACAACCCAAAAACTAAAAAAAAATCAATGAAAAAAACATAAGGGGGACCCTTATGCGAAAAACACCTTATAATAGTATAGAGCCCAATTTTATTATCTGACAACTGTGATATATTGTGATGTAAGTATGAACAGGATTCGAACAATAAACTTGGTTACTTCTACTTTTGTTGTTTTTCCTAGATTACACTGCAAAAAAAAGTTTAATAAAAAAAAAATTGTAATGATACTATCTGGAAGTAAAAAAAAAACAAAAGACCCTTTTTTGCAGCACAACAATGCTTAAGAGTTGTGTTGTCTGATTGTTGTGTTTGGCTGAGTAGATGGGTGGAACCTAAAAGTCCTGCAGAGCTTTTTGTTGCTGCTATTAGTAGAATGCTGGCATATGTTTAGTTCCAAATTCGTAAAGGTATAAAACAATCGATTAGAAATATGGTTAGTGGAAAGGAAAGTTAGGTTTTGGGCGCTCTCGATTTCTGCTGTAAAAATAAGAAGAAAAAGAATATGAAAAAATAGGGTTAAGAGCACGGAAAGTGGGCGAAAGTGTCCTTGAAACACTGAGAAGTCTTCTTTTATTGTTTTGTTTGACCTTTCTAGCAACAATTTTTAGATGAAGTCATACTTTCACTTTTATGTTTGGCTGTTGTACTTTTGGCTTTTCGAAAAATGTTCTAATTGTTTGCATTTATTGGTGGTTGAGTGGCTTGAAATTGAAACCCAGAACTACCCAAAATCTGTGGTCCCTTTTTTCCCGCGTAAAAATTGGACAAGGCACCCAACATTGGTTTAACTCGTCTAGTGGTTTCCAACCATACCATGCGTTTCTACTAAAAAATCCAAAAATAGCTTCTCTTTTGTTGTGACTTTCAGCTTTTGGTTAATTCTTGGGAGAAGGTACGTGAGGGAGCAAGGCAAAATTTAATGAAAAACGTCTACCAAACGTTAACCACCAAATATTCAAAAAGCCATTTTATATGACGGAAAAGTGCAAAAAACTATTTTTTATAGTTTTCAACAAACGAAAAGTGCTTATAAGTAATTAAAACAACAAGAGGCTCAAGGCAACTTTAAGGCCACTTCTCAAGTTGGACCAAATTATTTTTGTGCTCTATGCTTTAGTGGTGCCCAATTTTCAATCTTGAAAAAAATTTTTCTTGAAGGTGAAGACAACTCTTCTCTTCCTCATTTTTTGCTCCCCTTTACAACCAAAGTTTTCCTTGTCGAAGATCAAATCAGTTGAATAAGTTAGTCTCAATTACAAAAGAAAAGGGAGTGAGAACAACTATGAGGGAAACCATCGCTCATGGTACCTCCCCAGCCAATTTCCTAATAAATTATGATTTGTGCTTATTGGCTGGTGAAATTTGCTCAACTTTTTTGCCAAAACTTGATTCTTTAAGAGAAACATGTCTTGCACAGACAATTTCAATTCACTTTTTATTTGTTTCGACTGACTGGAGTTTCACTTTCTTTAGCCCACTAATTATACATTTTTGTGGGTGTAAAAGCCTACTGGTGTAGCCAATAATAGTAATAATTGTTTTTGTTCCAGTTGAAACAAGGGGGAAACATTTTTGCGCCATGTAACACATGTAATTGGGACAGCACCTCGTAAAATTATGAGATATAAATAATAAAAAGGTTGAGTCAGAGTACGATGCAAAACCAATTTACTAGTGGCAATCAGTCTTTGTTTTTTTAGTGTTGTAAGAAAAGCATGTAAAAGCTACTATTTTGTGTTTTTACTTCTACTAATTTTCTTCAGGTTCAAAATTAGATCTTGCCTGTATAGCAGCTGCACTTGGAAAATGTCTTGCGTTCTAAATTATAATTGTTGTTGCTGGCATAAATTATTTCTTCTTTTCACATACTTTCTGCAAACTATTCACACTTGGCCAGGTATTTTTTGAGGATGCTGTTTTTCCTGGTACTAGCTTTTAAGGATGCCTTTAATTCTACGAAAATGTCTCTACCTTTTAGTTGGGGTAAAACTAAAACACCTCAAACCCATGTTTTTTTCGTTGCTTTACCACTTTTAACATGCAGAAAACCTATTTTTAGGGCGTGGACGGCCCTTTTTTTACGAAATTTTTTTTTTTGCTTACTAGGATCTATCGCATATAAAAACTCTGCTACCGTAAAACCTCTAATAATACCCCCGGGGGTATTATTTTTCAACCCTCTCCGGGAGGGAGGGTATTATTAGAGGGAGGGTTATTATTACAGGGGGGGTTATTATTTTTCAACGTTTCAATGAGCCATAATTTGGTCAAAAGATTAAGAGAAAATAAATCTTTCCTCAAATCAGCACCTTCTACACTACCTGGATGAGCAATGAGGATCGCCACGAAGGGACAAAAGCAGGAAATCCGAAGGCCCCGGGACTGAGTGTCGTGCTGGATTGGGTCGCCAGAGCCTGGGAGGGAATTTCAAAGGAAGTGATCGTGAAGTCATTTGAAGGTTTGTTTTTTCTCTTGCCCTTTATCTTTGGTAATCTCACTCTCTATCTTTATGCTTGCGCCATAACTATCACCATTGATGGAGACGGAGATGACCAAATTGCATGCATCAAACGGGAGGGTTCAATCGGAGATTCTTCGGAAGGTGAGAAGCAAGGGGAAGTGCCGAGATGGCATCAACGACTACGAAGAGCAGAATGACGATGAAGAGGCGTTCATTGGTAATGTTGATGATGACGCTTCATTGTTTGTTACTGATTGAGAGGAATAAAGTTTGCCAAGAATCTTTTGTTATTTCCTTTTTTCATATGGGAGGGGGGTATTATTAGAGGGGGTGGTACTAATAGAGGTTTTACGGTATGCATATTTTTTCTGCATTCAGAGCCGTTTTCGTGTGATTTATGTTCCGAGGCTCTTTTTACATCGTCTCCTGAAAAAAAACAGGATAGATAATAATTATATTATGCTATAATTATTATAAATTGTTATTCCATAATATAAATTGCTGATTATAAAAAACAAAAAATAATAATTGCTTCTAAACTTTTAAAGACGGTGCACCATGTGTCCATGCAGTTGTGGAAAGCATGAACCCTCTAGAAGCAGTGGAACATCAAGGAGGTCTGCAGGTATCTTTTAAAACAATGCCAAAGTGATCGGATGTTACAACTAGTGATGTTCATTTGGGGTTTTGCGGGTTTGCGGGGTGGGTTTTGAAAATTTTTCAAGTGCGGGGAGGGTTAAAAAAAATTTCCTGTGGGTCCCGCATTTCTTTGCGGGTTTTTATCGAAATCACAAATCTTGGATAAATTACATGTTTTTAACCAAAAATTCCACTATTTTTATTAACAACACGTTAACCAATGAATTATCAACTCAATTAGATAAAATCTTTAATAAACAATATCCATAACAACAAAAATGATTAGTAACAGTAATTTATCTTCGGGAGAGCTTAAAAAGACAAAGCACAGAGACAAACAAGACAAATGACTAATGACAGAGGTTGTGACAAAGTGTGGCAAAGCGGGGCAACCCGCGCGGGTTTTACTGGTTAGTTGCGGGTTTGCGGGGCGGGTTGTGACATCGGTAAAAAATGCGGGGCGGGTTTGCGGATACATAAAATTGCCAAAACAGCGCGGGGCGGGGTGGGTTACTCGCGCGGAGCCCACCCCGCGCACATCACTAGTTACAACTGCATGGGAATGGCCAAGTGGAGGTACAGTTGTCAAACGAATTTTGGGAGCGCTATGGCTGAGGTCAGCTGTGAAAATGGGATACATTTCATTATCACATGCTCAACTGAAGAGAAGACTGAGACTGTATCCATAGTTTCTAAAGACCGACAATTGGGGAGCAAGTGCAAGGTCATCTGTCCAGAGGGACTACAAGTATTACATTAAATGGACAACTTTTCTACATTGAAGGTGACAACTACAAAGTGGAAGGCCTAAATGCAACTGAGGGACTAATTGAAAATAGAGAAAATTGGGATGGTCTAGTGGAAGGTTTAAAGGATATTGAAAGTTTCTGTAAAGAGGCATTGATTGGAAATTGGCTTCGATTGATCAAAATTGTGCCATTTGTACTTCTGGGATTATTAATACTTTATTTCTTTGGGCCCTACCTGCTGGCGAGAATGATTGACTGCTGTTCAAGTGTCAGAAAAAGACTGAATTCGAAGAAGAAAAGAATCGATCAGAGAATGTCTGTGACTCGCGTGGCTGAAGAAGTGCGATCAGTCGCTGAGAGCAAAGCTCCAAAGCTCCCTCGTCGTCAACCCAAATACAAGACATCGATTGGGTCGGGAGTGTCGCGGAGACCGCGAAAGAATTAATATTCATTTTTGGCTTCTGTATTTTAGCTCCTTCATTGTTTTTTTAGTAGATTTGACTTGCACAACAATGGATGATGCCTTTTTTGACATTTGAAGCACTTTCTCTCTGATGGGCATTCCCGCAGAATGTGTTTTGTTTGAAGGCAGAGATAACGCAGTTGTAATTCCCTGGCTCTGTTGCCTCTCTTCTCGACTGTGTTGTATTTCTCACACAAATTGTCCCAATGTAATTCTTCACAAAATAAACAGGGCCGGCCAGGCACTTTCTGTTGCTTCTCATTGATCATGACCTCCTCTTTTGGTTGATTGCTCTGTCCTCTTTTGTTTGTGACCACCATTGCATTGACTTCATCTCCGCTGCCTATATTGCACATTGCTGAAGTACTCAG
>BBSZ01000786.1:0-15109 GCA_000981365.1 Subanguina moxae | reverse complement strand
TGGGAAAGCCGGCTCCGAAGAAGAGAACGAAGTATGAGGATGCGGACAAGAGAATCCTGGCCTTGGTAAGACTTTTCGATCAAAGAAATTTACTGGAGTATCTCAGGGGCTTGGCCCATAATTTCATCGGGGATCAATAAAGTCTTGGAATGTTATGTTTTGCGTTCTTCTTATTAATTTTTTTGTTGTCGTTAGTCTCAATAAAGAGTTTGTTTATTTGGATAATTTTGGGCGATTTTAAATGCGGTCCAATTATGGCTGGTCCAATTATGGTCTAATTATGGTCGGTCCAATTATGGCCGGTCCAATTATGGTCGGTCCAATTATGGCCGGTCCAATTTTGGGCGCGGTCCAATTTTGGCGCGGTCCAATTTTGGGCGTGTCCGGGGGGGGGGCTGCTCAAAGATATTCACAACTGGAAATAATAGTGTGGAAGATGAAGCTGGAATGACTCTTGGCCTTAAAATGCTCTGTTCTTACGCTCCCACTTTTGTTAAGTATATACAATACAGTATACCTCGATATAACGAACCCCCAATGTAACGAACCCCTGGGCACGATTTGGTTGGTTTTGACTAAAACATAAGGAACTAGACCCCCGATATAACGAACATTTT
Organism: Subanguina moxae; assembly: GCA_000981365.1. Lineage (NCBI taxonomy): Eukaryota > Metazoa > Nematoda > Chromadorea > Rhabditida > Anguinidae > Subanguina > Subanguina moxae. Next base: position 14,492 of record BBSZ01000786.1, on the reverse strand, counting down.
TTCAAATATTTACAAGGAAGAACACCCGCGATACAACGAAACTTTCGGTTTAAACGTGTATTTGTCATTTTACACAAAGTTTTATTATTTTGTTTCGTTTAATTCTACTGTTATCCTTATTTTTTTATGACCCAAATACTATGCAAGTAAGACTGATTTGTACATTCCTTATGCTAGATATTTCCGCCCAAGACAAAAGTTGATTTGAATTCAAACTTTTAAACTGGGATTTTAACTGAGAATCGTGTTTCCTTTGGATACACGATGTTTTGATCTGGAGTTGCGTTTTAAGGAACGCAAGAATCCTTACACGAACCCAGTAGTTTCAAACTTCATTATTTCAGTTGAGCTTGCAAATTTAAGTTTTTACATCTAAAAATCAGATTGTAAAAATGTTTATCTAAAAAAATTTTAGAAGATTGGTTTAAAACAGGTAAGTATCTCGGCTAACTTATGGAATATTGTACTTTGCCAAAATCACGTTATGTTAATTCCTCAAAATCGTTGTTAAGTTTTGAAGCATAAAGAGCGTGTTTTTTAGCCTAAGAATAGCTTTTTCAAAAAAAAGGATACAACAACTCTGGAACAAACACCCCATCCATTTCTAGAACAAAACCCAAACTCTGTTTTCAAATTCATGAGATCTTTTTGCCTATTGAAAAAATAGGACGCTACTAGGAAATACCTCTCCCCTCATTTAAGACCCCACCCAAAATTGCTTCTAAGAGATATTCTTAAGACTAAATTTGCATATGAAAGTTTTAATGGTGGTGATAATCTTTGTAAGCAAAAGTCAGTTTTTGGAAAGTCAAAAAATTACATATTTTGCCTTCTAAAATCATCTTTACACCCTAATAGCTATCTTAGGGCATACAACTAAGCCTTAGACCTTAGTAAGACCAGCCTAGGTTAGCCATGAACCACTAAACTTAGGTGAGACAGGTTATGCGCTGGCTCTCGGCTAACCTAGGCTGGTCTACTCTAAGGATGTTTACCTTGGTCACTAAGACAAAATATCGAAATTTTCGATGTTATTTTATTTATTTTTTTGATATTATTTAGTGGAGAAAAGTAGTTCTAAAAATGCTTGTTAGATGCAATTTTGGAAGGAGTCCAAATAATCGAAAAGTATTTTCTTCGATTTTGGCAAGCTGCCTTTTCCGATAATGCGGCCAGTATCTGTTGTTTGCAAAAATATTACTATAATGTATTTAAAGAGCTATTCTCAACTAGAAATGATAGAGTAGAAAATCAAGCTAGAATGACTCTTGGCCTTAAATTGCTCTGTTCTTACGCTTCCACTTTCGGTAAGTATATACAATTAATGAACAAATAAAAATGCTTTTAATTAAACATTATTGGGAGAATATTGGAAAACCTCGATATGACGAACATTTTGACTGGTCCCAAGGGGGTTTGTTATATCGAGGTTTTACTGTATATCTAAAAATGCAGTCTTCTAATTTTAATTTTGGTTTTTGTTGCACATGAAAAATGCCTGTGTTCTATTTTTGTGAAAATTAAAAGAATGAACTGCTGAATAAAAGCAAGCATACAGTTGAACTTGGATAACCCGTCACCCCTAAAGGCTGACGAAAGGTGACGTGTTATCGCAAGTAAGTTTCAAAATTGCATCATTGTCTTTGACAGTACCAATGAGTGCTGTGAGTGGAATCTTGAACTGCTTGGCCAAATCGGACTTGTTATCGTTTGATGCAGCTGCCGCGATGATCGCTTTCTTGACTTCCAGGGTGATTGCACCTTGCTTTCGTTTTTCCGTCTAAAAAAAGAAAATGACACGACGCACAAAAAAAGCTACAAAATGACGACGAAACGCAAGCAGAAAGAGAACACCGTTAATGTAAATAATATAAAAAAATTTGGCTAAAAATTGAAAAATGGTGCAAAATTTATCTGGTGGTTTTCCTCTACATGGTTTACCTACGCTCCAAGTGGTTTATCTACTCTAGTCGGTCGGAAATTTTTTGGGAGCAAATGTCGCATTAGTATACAACATTTTTAATGAATTTATGCTTAAAAATGAAATCTGTTACTCAAAATTCTTGTGCATTTCTTTTCAAATGCTACTGTAAAAAATCAATCACAGATTTTTAGACAAAAAACTGGATCTAGAAGTGAAGAAAAAGTTATTACATTTACACAAAATGCAACTGGAAAAAAATTTTAAAGTGTACGACGATAAAAATAATGAAGTGCACAAAATTATAATTAAAGAGATAGAAAATCTAATAGATCGAAAAAAAACTTTGGAAATGGAATGGAAAAAAAATCGAATGGAATTTTTTTGCGTTTATTTAATCACCGAAAATATTATTGGGAAATATTATGGTAAGTTCTTTTGATTGGGCTCATTTAAAGCTTAGAGAACCGACAGGTTCACCAAATTTGAATGCGCACGAGACAGCTCTCTGTAGTCTAATAATAATGCTCTTTTGTACTTCTCAAAAAATTTTGAACGACAGAGTAAAATATTTCGCTTTATCACACACCCTAAGCAAAGGCTCAGGAAGAGCGGATACATACCCACAATGTTTATTGACACTACACCCCCAGAAACACAGTTACAAACAAGACAGAGCTAAACAGGATACTTGATGTTCTGAGCTGTCTTCATTTCATCCTTCATTCTTAAGCGGGGCGCAGGCGATCCGAGCATGCATCGCTCCTTCTGTCTTCTGTTCGGCAGGTGAGCGTTATGCGCAGTGCTGACTTGCTTCGGAAGCGTGCTTTGAGAGTCTTTGATAATTGAGTCCAATCCAGAGGAAGTGAGAATCCCACAGGAGTGAGCTGGGAAAGCACCTGTCACCCTCTGGACAGTCGACGAGACTTGCGATGGTGTTGAGATGAACGGGGAAGTGGTATAATTTAATTTTCTTACGAGGCTTTCGACTAGACGTTGGATCTGCTTCACTCCGAAAAGTCTCAGACATATGAGAGTGTCGGACGACTCCCGGAGACACGAACTTGTTCTTGCGTTCGGAGATGAGCACTGGGGTTGTAAACGACTTCTTGCTGTATGAGATGGACACCGAGAATGTAGATGACTTCTTGCTGTTGAGTTCGTTTGAGCTGAGCTGAGGAGATGACGAGGGATCCGATTCACTCCAGCGAAGTCTTGAGCTACGGGGAGTATGAGTGCCCGGTGGAGACACGATATCTGAGCTGTATTCGGGCTGAGGCAAGATGTTGACGAGGGAATTATATCACCCCAACGAGGTACTGAGCTTCTTGAGATACGGGAGACACAATATCACGCTGAGATGTGTTCTGGCCTAAAGGCGTAGGCGCCACCCGAGAGAAAGAATTAATTAAAACAGGAATGGGCATACCACCACATGAAATTGCTTCATTTATTCGCTGCTTCTGAGAGTTGTCCAACCACTTGTTCATTCGGCGGCGTCTTGTTCGTTGCAATTCTGTTTCACCGTTCCAGGCACTATTGTTTGAACTGATTACCGGAAGCGTTCCATCAGCTTTCTTTTACAAAATTGTGCGCTCGCTGGCGTCTTTTATTACAAAATTGTGCGCTCGCTGGCGTCTTTTATTTTAGTTGAAAAATTTATTTAAACCATCTTAAGTATTAAACCCTTTAAAATTTTTTTACTAATTATTTTTCACTAAATCTGTACTCCTCTGGAAAACGAGATTTGAGCGCAGTTTGATTATGCGAGAAATTGCATTCGCATCGAGACAAAAACTAATTTAAATGTTTAGATCTTAAGTGAGTCTGGAGCGCGTTTCTGACTGTTTTAATCTTTCTATCAAGCGCTTTGAGAGTCTTGTAGTCGATGAGAAAGCCAGCTCTTACAACAGTATGAAGACGCTTCTCAAATTCTCGCATTTGCAAATCTTTGAGAAATTCATGCACCAGTAGTTTCTTGGTAGACTAGAGAGAGAGAATATATCCTTCACGCATTCAAATTTGCAAAATTTTCATTGTCTGCGACCGTAATGGTTCCTTAATAGTTCTCAAATTTTAAGGGTTCCTCTCTCCAGAAAAAAGGATTAAAAAAATCAAAGAAGCTATGGAAACAGAATTAAAATTAATTAGGCATAAAATTACACATTTGAGTTTAAGTAAGTAAAATTTAATTATGAAATTTGGGTGCTACTCGGTTCAACACCCTCCACTCCCTCTCAATCCTGTGAGCTACTCGGTTATAACACCCCCCCCCCCCAAATCGATTTTCCCAAGAGTGTCAAAAGTGTCTTTTTGCCCAGCTCCAGTAACCAAAACATCGTAAAATTCTTAGATCTGCCGCACTCGTAAGTGTAATTTTTGAACTTAGCGCATAAAATTACACTAAAAAAAAATAAATTAAAAAATTAATAAAACAAATTTTTTTTTTGGGGGGGGGGGATGTGTGTACTTAAGTAGCGTCAAAAAGTTTAATAACAAGTCTGCAGTTTTTTTTTATTTCTTGACGCTTTGTTGTTTTTAAAGTGATCACAATTTTGAATTTTGAGCCCCTGTGAAAGATATACTTTTAAAAAATTTGGTAAATAAGCCATTTTACTTCTGTGTTGTGAACTTTTTAGGAATAACTTACGAAACAAACATAAAAAAGCCTAAATATTAAACTTTTTAATAATATCTTCAAAGGTTCTCATTATTAAAATTTTCGCCAAATTCTGGTGATCATTTTGAGTACGAGATGTCTGAAAACTACAATAAAAATTGTTGATCTTAAACCATATTGGATTTGCTTCCCAAATACGTATCGCCGAAGTATAAAGGCTTTTAAAAAGAGACGATATTGCTGCCGACACCAATATTAGAGTACCAACAAAAAAGGGTTAAAAAAGCAGGGAAAAGTACAAAACTAAAAATTATACTTTAAAATTATTTACTTATGGTAATATTAATACAATTTAGCTAAGCCGTCTGAAGAAATAGCAGAAAAATTGGTCGCAACATATACTAAAATAAGAGACGAATACAAAAAAAAGGTAAAATTGTATTTATAAAACTTTTCTCTTATGGGATCGGCAGAGAATATAAGGTATAAAAACAACCTAATTTGAGCGCATAAAAAACAAAGCAATGAATCCCTTCTGGCAAACAGCGTAATTACTGCACATAATTTATGTGTTAGGTTGTTTCATAGGAAAACTTTTAGAAACTTTTTCCGATCACTTTTCCGAGCGTAAACGCTACAATCATTATGAAAAATGCTGTCACAGACATATATAACCAATGTGTATCTGCTGTAAATGACGTGCATACATTAATTATCGGATTGACTAATAATTGGAAAAAAAAAAGGTTCCCGACGATCTTTTAAGCCAATTTTTTAATTAAAAATTAAATCCTAATGGCGTCAACATTTTTATTCTGAAAATCTTCTCAACTCGATTCATTATACGGCACATATACCGTAAAACCTCTAATAATGCCCTCCCCTCTCTCGTCACGACGGTCGGTGGTCAACGATTTGCCCGCATTGTTGTGGCCATAACCTTCCCTATCGTTGACAAAAGAGCGCACAATTTTTTAGAAAGCCCGATTTCTTTGGCGATCCATCGGTTGCTTTTTCCAGTGGTATTGAATGCCTGGATTTGGCCCTTTTCGAATTCATGCAGCTGAGTTCCACTCGGCATTTTTTTCTAGAGTAATTCAAAAGTTAATAGAAAATGCGAATAAATATAACCACATGAAAAATTAAGATCAATAACATGATTTGAATAAAAATAGTTGGATGCGTCCATAGTTTTGGGACACTAAAACACATGGGCAAGTCGAATAATTGATCGCCTTTTTTAAAAAGCTTTCGAAATCTCTGTTTAAATGAATCAAGTATGCTTATTTTGGGCTACTACAGTCGACTCTCGCTATAAGAGCACTTCGCTATAAGAGCACTCTCGGTATAAGAGCACTAAAAAAAAATTTGGTTGGCCGATAAAGACTGTAAAACAGACAAAGTTTACCTTCGCTATAAGAGCACTCTCGCTATAAGAGCACAAACTGTCGGTCCCAATGGGTGCTCTTATATCGAGAGTCGACTGTATAATTATTTGAAATCCATTACCGCAAAGTTTGTTCGTATTATTGTTTAAAAACCCGAAAAAGGGGGGTGCGTCCATAGGTTTGAGACAGAGTGTATACAAAAAGAAGTATAGAATAATATAATTATGAAACGCATCGTATATGAAGACTACCAGATAAACATAATGAAAATGACTAACTAGCTGCTTCACATTTATTTAAATGTTTTTTAGGAAAAAAATGTAAAATTGTTTACAAAAGGTATTTTTTTACAATTTTTAAATAATCTACAATCGAACTTTGATAACCCGTCACCCCTAAAGGCTGACGAAAGGTGACGTGTTATCGCAAGTAAGTTTTCTGAAGTTAAAATATTCATATTTATCTATTTATCAAAGCTTTATTTCAACAACTTCCACAAATTTCAAATGCTTACCTTCACAAGCTTACCGCTAACCGGAGGATTCCGACTTCTGACTTTTTCGTTCGACAGGACGAGCGTTTCTTTCATCATCATAGATTGCTGGCTTGAGTCGAGCTCGCTCTGCACTGCCACCTTCTTCGATTGCCTTCAAAATTGCATCATTGTCTTTGACAGTCCCAATGAGTGCTGTGAGTGGAATCTTGAACTGCTTGGCCAAATCGGACTTGTTATCGTTTGATGCAGCTGCCGCGATGATCGCTTTCTTGACTTCCAGGGTGATTGCACCTTGCTTTCGTTTTTCCGTCTAAAAAAAGAAAATGACACGACGCACAAAAAAAGCTACAAAATGACGACGAAACGCAAGCAGAAAGAGAACACCGTTAATGTAAATAATATAAAAAAATTTGGCTAAAAATTGAAAAAATTGAAAAAAATGTGCAAAGTGACGGCTTATCGAGGGTATTTTTCTTTGTCTGTGATCGACCAAGAGTGACGGATTATCGAGAGCAAGATTTCCGGGATTTATTTGCCGGCCAACGAAATCCGGCTTAGGGTGTCGGGTTAGTGAGAGTGACGGGTCATCGCAGTGGCCAGGATTATCCAAGTTCGACTGTATGACGTTATTATAGATCTAACTTTCTGCAAAGCAGAAACCGAAGATGCAAATACAATTTTGCAAGAAGTTGCTTTTCAAATTCTTTTCTCTTATGCTTCATCTTTCGGTAAGTTTTAGTGTTCCTATGATAATATAATAACATAATTTGGTCATGTTTTGAGATTATGAAAGAACAATTTGTAGGGTTGCAGGATTCAAAAATTTAGCATGCGGTGCATCGTAATAAGTAAAGCATACGGGGATTTGCGCGGGGTTTTGTAAAAGGCAGGGTTTCAAACCAATTTTTTAGGGAAAGCGACAGTTGCTTTTTCCAGCTTTTTCAATATTTTTGAATAAAAGTGACCGTTTTTGCATTTATTTTATTCTGAGACCCCCCAAGTGGTCAAAATGCCTTGAAGAATCCGAATTCTGGAGGCTCAGAATATTTTTTTTTCTTAATTGCTTGCCTTTTTTGGAGTAGACATGTTCAAGTGTTTAAAAAACAATGAAGAGTTAAAAAGTTTTAAGAAATAACTTCTTGATCAAAAAAGCCGTTAAATCGAGGTTTGACTGAACCACAAAAAATTTTATGAGGTGATGGGTCGATGTGTAAAAACAGATTTACGAAGAGAATCAGGTGCGAAAAAAAGTCAGAAAGTTAAAATCAGAAAATCAGAATTAGTAAAGTGGACTGCTGACTTGATACATAAGAAACTAGTACACGCAAATATTAAAATCAACAATTTTATTTGTAAAAAAAGTGATGTGTATTTTAGAGGAATATAGTGATATAAAAATGGAGTCGTGCAAGTTGCTGTTAATCGAAATTATAGAGGAATTTCTTATCCAATACGAAAATCCGATACCAGGATTATATAAATCTAAGCCTGAGAAAAAGACTTTGACTCGTGCACAGGAACACTTTATGACAGAATTCGAAAGTTATTGCATTAAGTGGATCACTATATATGATATTGAAAAAAATCAGGGTAGGATTTTTGGTTCCTGTTTATTTATAGCTAATTTATATAAAAAATTTAAGGATATGTGCACCAAGAAGAAAGAGAGAGGAAAATCGCCGAAGCTGAAAAATTTTTAATGTCATTGAAATCAAACCAGACATATGAAATTAAATTGCCATCAGAAGGTACTTTATTTAAAGCCAAATATTGAAAATGATAACCGCGGGTCGTATCGATGTTTGCCCTTGCTGGTGCAAAATCAAAATTTTCAAAATTATAGGGCTTAGAAGTAACGGGTTAGAATTTAAGGGTGAAAAGGGTCGAGTTTCTTGTTTCACCCTCTATAATTAATAAATATATTTACCAAATTTGACATTTTTTACGCGTCTAGGGATAATAAACCTGCAAATGACCTACTCCGTAAACCTAACGAGCGGCAATAAGTGTTTTTCGACTTAAATATTGGTTAGGCAAAATTATGAAGTTCTTTGTTAAAAGCTCACGCTTACATACGTAATTTTTTTGATAGCTTTGCTTATAAGACAAATAGCTAAACTCACCCCATGGGACAAAAAAAATTGACGTTTTTCAATTGTTAGATATTTTTTCTATATCTTCTAGTTCTTTGTAATTTTTATTTAGTCGATACTAATGCAAAAGCACAAAAAATTGTCGAGGTGTTTAAAAGCAAGAGAAAAAAATTTGAAGCTCAAAAAGGTAAGTCTGGCTTTGTCAATCAAAATTATTTATCTGTCCTGGTTTTGTAAAAAATGTTTAGTCAGCTTTACATATTACCTGGTGGTCTAAAAGTTCGTACACAAACTTTAGGCATTTTTTAAAAAACAAAATTTATTCAATAAAACAAATCCAAATATATAGGGTTGCTCCATTTTCCTTCCTCTTTCGATTGGTATATAAGCATTTTTATTTACTCGTTGAAATGACCTCCATTTGCTTCAATGCATTTGCGAAGACGTTTGGGGAAACTGTCCATGGCATTTTGAATCATTTCCTGAGAGATGGCATCCCATTCCTCCACCAAGGATGCCTTCAGAGCTTCAATTGAGTTGTGGGGAGTGGAGCATCATCCAACAATGATCCTTCTGCAGTCTTTCTTGACTTCATTTCAAAAATGTCATGAAGCATCCTTTGGACAGATGAAGCAGAGATTCCAAGCTCAATGGCTGGCTTCCTTTTTGAGTCGATCTGGCTGTAGAGGTGGCCTGCTTCATGGTCATTGCAGTAGCAGATTTTGTCGGCAATTAACTGGATGCTCTCTTCTGTTGTGACTGTTGCAGGGCGACCACTTCTCGCCCTGTCTTTATGGCTTACTGTCTCTTGGAATCTTGCAATTGCCTTGGAAACTGTCTGTTTGGGGATGTTGAGTGTGTTGGCAATTTCAGACTGCTTGTGGCCTTGTTCAAAACGGCACGAAATACTATTCCTTCACTACAAAGCGCAACAATTTGGCGCTTTTTGAACTCAAATAGTTATATTTTGCAAAGAATTTCCCAAAAATAACAATATATACACGCTTAGAACACAAAAAAGCACAAAGAAATACAAAAAATGTAGATATGCAAGTGACGCTATAATTATGAAGCGTCCACTTTTTGATTTTCGTAGTGAAAAATTTTTCTGCGGATTCTGCATCAGTTTTTTAGTCAAAACACATATTTCTAAAAAAACTTTTTCAAAATGTAGCTGGTAGTCTTTCAAAGCCGTAAAATTTATGGTGAAGTTATAAACATGAAACGGTGTGTAGAAAATAAAAAAACTTATTTGACTGCAGTTGAACCTCTAACCTCTTTTTATAAAATATCATTTGAAAGGCTTATTATTGCAAAAGTTTTTAGGTGAACCTTGGTATTTAGTGACCTCGAAATTGGCCTCAAAAGTGCCCTCAATTTTCTCTAAAGACATAATTTCTTCAGGTATTAAAAACATTTTGTGAATTAACCATAATCTAATGTCATAAAATAATTTAAAAATAGTAAATAATTTAAACTAACTGCATTGGCACCTCTGACGCCTTTTTAGTTATTGGGTTTACAACTGATGAATATGCCGTAAATCCTCATTTTATCGACTCATGTCAACTTTCTAAATAGGGTTGTCGACTCGACGCGTCGATTTCGACTTTTCACGTCGAAAAGTCGATATTTTTCGACTTTCGACGTTCGACTCGACTCGACGAGTCGAAAATTTCGACGCGTCGACAACCCTATTTCTAAAGTTTTTGGAGGGAGTCAAAAGTATTTTTTATCATAAGATTTTTTGTTTTTTAACCCCTCTTAGAGGATAAATTATATTGAAATATATGGATCTTCTTGCAATGAACAGAGTTTTCAAAACAATTTTGTTATAACAAATTTCAATGAATTTGAAACAATGTTTGGTTTCATAGGAACGCCTATTGATGGCCTCAGTGCCTTTAGTCTCATTTACAGCGGCATCCGTGCTTGTGGACAGCACTTTGACCACTTACACTCATTTTTGTTTATGAAAGTTTATGTTCATTCTATAGCCCTTGGAATGTAGTTGTGCCTTTATGAGATCGTAAAACCATGTTTCTTACAAAAAATTGTACACAACGGTCTCCAAAAGCAGAACTTTTTTGGTGCCATTTCAAAAAGAGTGATGGACACATACCAAATACTGTATTTGGATAGAAATTCAGCTTACATTGGGTCTATGATCACTGAAGCCACTTCTTTGCAGCTTTCGTTAAACGTGTAGTCGAATACCGTCAAACCTCGATTTAACGGCCCCCTAAGGCTAGTCTCAGGTGGGAGGGGGCGTTAAATCGTGGTTTAACCGTATCGCAAAAAGAGCCGCCACCGCCGAGTAAATAGGACAGCTACGTCAAGTGTAGAGTCAGCTCATAGCTTGATTGCAACGCATTACCGGACGAAAGACAAGTTCTTCTCAAAGGAGCAGTTCATCTCCCGTACTATTCTGGCTGTGATCGCTGGAAACAGGCTCCAGACACTGACACTGAGCTTGGTGGAGAGAGGCAGGAAGTCAGAAGATACAGCATCAAATCAAAAGCAAAAGGATCTCTCCGTACTAAGGTGCAAAAGACGGCAGGCCCTGATTATTGGAAGCAAAAGCTGGTTGGAAAATCGATTGAAAAGAAGCGCTCGCATGGACCCGGCCAGCCTAACTTGGACGAGGAAGAGACGGAGGAAGCAATTGGAATTTATGAACTGGAAGCTCGCCTAAGAAGCCTGACGATGTTCGAAGAAAAAGAAGAGTCAGAAAAGGAAATTATGAGTATTGACTGATTTTTTCGTTGTTATTGTTAGTTTATTGTTTTGCCAATAAAATACCCAAAAATAGCCAAATTTGAGACCTTTTTTTGAAAACTTTTTTCCCGTTAGCAAGGGAAAGCTTAAAGCCAAGTTGGCAGAACACTTTTTTTGACAGATAAAAAAAATATCTCGTTGAAATTGACATTTTTGACCGTTAAACCAAATGCCCGAAGTTGACACTTTTGTTGTAAATTCCCGATACGAAAGTCACGCCCCCTTTAAGATTCAATTCCTTCTTCATATCATTTGTGTTTTTTGTAGAATTGCAGGCCTCCTTTGAAGTTCCTTATTCATCTAGCTTGCTCACTTTTCGATTCCGCCCTCTGCGCTTTTTAGATCTGTATTGCCGTGGATTTGAGAGCAACTTTTGTGGCACATGCGGACTTCGGCCGATCTCCCTAACAATTGCTGTGAACCTTTTTCCAGCACGCAAAAACGCTTCTTTGACAGTGCTTATTTGACCCTTCTCACGCACAGTGACTCTACAATTACGCACCACCATTTTTTTTAATTGTTATAAAAAAATTCAAATAGTAAGTCGAATAATTCCGATGGGTGCAAGCGTTTTTTGGTGCTTTCTTCAAAACTAAAAAAAAATACATTTCCAAAATTTTGCATGGAATAAGTGCAACCTACAAAAAATAGGGTGACTTTAAAGTTATACACCACACTTTAGTTGTTTTAAATAGAAAATACGGAGGAATCTAAATGCAATAGCTTGTGACCGTGTGTATCCCTTAGTTTCAGATAAAAAAGGAAAAAATATTGATCATAGTGAAAATCATACAAAATCTATAACAGACTCTTCTCCGATAGGAGACAAGAAGGGTATATTTTTTTATAGAATATAATTTTAAAGGCTTATTATTGCATAAGTTTTTAGGTAAATCTTGGTATTCAGTGACCTCAAAATTGGCCTCAAAAGTGACCTCAATTCTTTCTACAGGCACAATTTCTTCAGGTATTAAAAACATTTGGAACCCTGGAGCCGGCATCAGGGTTGGGATCCCGGTGCCAGCATCAGGGATGGGGCCCTGGTGGGATTTTTGGGTAAGATTTCTGGGGTTTTTCGGTAAGATTTCTGGGGTTTTTCGGTAGGATCTCTGGGGTTTTTCGGTAGGATTTATCCCTAGATGCTAACCAGGTACGTCGTCCAGGCCACACTAGTAGCATTGGAGGCCTAAACTGGTATCAGCTCCATGCCGCATACATGCACAGCACCATCCATGCAAGACCATCTCTGATGCTGGCACCAGGGTCCCAACCCTGATGCTAGCAACAAGGTCCCATTCCTGATGCTGACACCAAGGTCCCAATACTGATGCTGACACCAAGGTCCCAATACTGACGCTGGCACCAGGGTCCCACTGACCCTAAAAATTGACCCAACCCAAACAAAATTGACCCAACCCAAAAAATGTTAACCCAAACCAAAAAAAGGGAATCAATCCAAAAAGAGTGAACCAACCCAAAAAAATGACCCAATTCAAAGAATGACCCAACCCAAAATAAACCCGGAAAGCCTTCCTGATGCTGGCACCAGTGGGCACACCCACTGATGCTTGCACATAGGCTCAAAGAAAAATTACTATCATGACTTAACTGTGACAGTAATACAGACCATATATAAGAATCAAACATGTTCAAATTGCTGGGTTTGAGAAGAGACCGCAAGGGTTAGAGAAAATGTATGCTATTGCATCATATAATGATCGTTATGTGCGTGTTACCCGTAATATCTTTAGATGGATATTTTTTATCAGATATTTCCCTCCCACAAGGGAGAATGGAAGGAGATATTGGTATGACCCGCGGCCGGGTAAAGCAGGCCCCAACACCCAACCAGGTTCTAAACTTAGGCTATTCTCCATAGATTCCAATTGGAATTCCATAAAAGATTAGGCCGACAAGATAATTTAAACTCGATTTTCTTTGGGCCTGCATCACGACAAACTTTGCAAACTACCAAGTCAGATAACTCCCCGGCGACTGCGGATGATTTTTTATCATAGAGATCGATTTTCCACATGTTGTGCACCATATTTCTCTGAAAGATTAAAAAATGTACGTCTGAACAGCAAGAGATGATAACACGTCATATAGAAAACAACAAGCAGACATATATCCAGAATAAAAACAGACAGCAACAATAAGTCCTTAATTCAAATAATTTGCGTCATTTCAAAAATCCCGAAAATAAACCGGATTTCGTACGGATTTCTATGTTTGGCCGGACGGATTCCGGACCGGATATTTGAGAAAAAAGTGCCTTAACCGCAAAGGACCGGCCCAAAAGACGATAAAAGATGATAAGATAATTTCTGAAATCCACTTTTTGCTATGCAAAAGTGCAGAAAATAACTTTTTTCTCGTTTCTAACCAAATTAAATCAGGTGGCACATTGGCAGTTGGTAATGGAGTTGTAGATGGAAGCAGGGCGATCGGTCATGGAGTAGTTGACGGCACGAGAGCTATAGGACACAGGGTTGTAGATAGCACTAAGGCAGGAGCCAAGATCATTGCTGACACAACCAACAAAGCTGTTGATCATGTCGAGGAGAAGGCCCGGCAAACACTAGTGGCCGCTGTAGAGGCCAAACAAGCTGGTAAGTTGTAGTGCAAGCAGTAGGATTGTACTCTGCTGCATTATAATAATTACTCTCGTCTCTAGTCCCCCTCTACCATCTATCCCTTGCACTCAGGAGGCTCCTTGATATTTTTACCTATAGAATATTGCACATTAATATAGGGGTATTTGACCGTCGACATCAGATACCTGCTTGGGTGAGAAGTATCAAAGAGGGGTTTTGGTGATGAAATGTTCTTTTTTTATCAGATACCGTATTTCCTCTCCAAAAAAAAACCACTTCTAAAAAAAAACCACTTCTAAAAAAAAACCCCTCCTCATGCTGCTACACAAGCACAAACAAAAATTAATATCAAAAAGCTATGATAGTGACGATTGGAGAAATAGAGAGTATATATAAGAATGAAACAAGTTCAAAGTGCTGGGTTTGACAAGAAACTGCAAGGGTTAGAGAAACTTTTTTCTTTTGCGTCATATAATTATCATTATGTGCGTATTGCGTAATATTTTTAGATGGACAGTTTTTATTAGATATTCCCTCCCACAAGGGAGAATGGGAGGAGATATCGGTATGACCCGCGGCCGGGTAAAGCATATGCATGT
>BBSZ01000780.1:0-21894 GCA_000981365.1 Subanguina moxae | reverse complement strand
TATTCCAGAATTTATCTGAATAGAGATTTTAAAAAATTCGACTGGCTGTCCTAATACTGTCCTAAGTGAGAGTGTACTTTGTAAGACTGAGACGGTCAGAAGCTGTTTTAAGTGCGAGAGTCAACTGTAAATATTTTTAAGATTAACTATTTTTAAGGCTATTTTTAAGGTTTTTAATAGAGTTTTTATGCTTTTGTAAAATTTTTATTTCTTTGAACCAATCCAAAGTAGACAAAATATCTGAATAGTTTCATTCAAAAAGCAGAATTTCAAGAAGTGGCTTGCTTAGATAAGACCAAGTTAAGAGAATGCCCTTTTTTGCTGATCGACTTCCGAGTTGAGATCACATCTCAGCAACAAAGCCACTTTGTGAAACTGTGTTTTCTAATTTGGATTTTTGAGGACATTTTTTCGGCCAGGGCACCTTAGAATAAAACAGAAACCTTTTCAAAAAATGGGTACATTTATACAGTTAAACCTCGGTTATCCGGTAGCCCTGGGGACCGGTCTCAGGGTGCCGGATAACTGGAGTACCGGATAACTGAGGGTTTTTACTCTTTTTGAGAACAAGGTGCTGGTTAATTGAGGTTTTCATTTATTCAAGTACGATAAAATTTATTGCTAAAACGAATCAACCATAATTCATAACAATCATTGAAAATAATCGGTTAGCTTCTTTTGAATTTGTGTTTTGCCCGATGCTGGTAGATGAATTAGAGCCACTGGGCTCAATTTGGCTGGCCGTCCAACAAAATATTAGTATCCAGACCCCGATGCCGATCAATGCCGCAATCGTTATTAATTTTTTGCTTAATTATCCAAAATAATATAAATGTGTGTATCCGTCATTTTGAAAGCTGCGCTTTTCCTCAAAACAAGTCCACTGCACTATTTTCCCCTTCCCCACCTTTTCGCATCCATCCGGCTTTGTCTATAAGTGTTACATAATCCCTGTCTCCCTTTCCCCTATTTTTTGTTTCTAAGATGCCGTTTCTCTGGCATAGGGTCAAAGGTCGGCTTTGAAAGTAACCGCCATGTGCTCATTCTTAAAAAAATGTCTGTTTGAGGACACAGTGTCTCTACTGCTTCCTAATGGTCAGTACTCAACCCTACTCCCTTTTCCGCCAATCATCATTATTACTTTGCTCCTTTGCATAACAACCACCGGCCTAAATCAAAACCACACCGCCGCCTGCCCACCTTTGGCTTAGCTGTTGAGGATAGAGGAAGAGTTATTATCTGTGGGACTGACCACCCCTGTATTGTAGTCTGTTTGCTGGCTGGGAATGTGTGACTGAATTTTATTGCCGCAGGCAGTTATTATCATTTATGTGTTTTGATTTACTTGCCTCCCTACTGTCTTTTTGTGAGTGAAAAGTCAATGCCCTTAAGGCTTATTAGGGAGATGAGGCCATTCAAGGTGTCAACAAAGACAGCCATTCTTTTGTTTTCCGGTCCATTGAGTAATAATACTATGGAAATGATGGCACTTCTATATAATTGTGGGAAAATAAAAAAACAAACCTTAGTTGTCCAATAGCACGAGAGCGAGGACGGGGACAAGAGCACACGGCTTTTCAAATTGTCCGAAAAGGTACATTTGAGCTTCAAGCAAAATTTTGCGGGAAATTTAAAATTCCTTTAATTTGGCCAGAAAAACGAGTTCCGAGTTACATATGGCTTCTAGTTTTCACAGGTCCTCAATCCAAAAAATATCTCCTCCTGTTTTGTAGAGGGGATCGAGGGCTACATTTTGGTTTATGACTTGTTATCAAAAAATGCAAAGTGCAATGTTTTCAATGCAAAAAATTCAAGTATTTTTAGAGTCTCAAATGGTATCAACAAGAAAAGGGGCTGTACAAAAATTAATAAATATACACACTTCTCGTGCAATTTTAAGTCGCTAAAAAGCAATTAGAAATTTGCCGAACTGGTAAAAAAGTAATTAGAAATATGCCGAACTCGTAAAGAGGGAATTCAAAATTCCCTAGATTCGAGAAATCCACTGTCCGAACGTTTTGATCTTTTATTTTTTCCTGTATCCCTCAAGCCTTAGAGCAATTGCTTTGAGGCAGGAGGGAGTCTTTACATCCACTACCAGAAGGGACTACGATTTGTTGCACGTCTATCATATTCACTCTTCTTCGACGAATTGCAAAACTTCTGTCGATCCCAGGTATTTTTAGTACAATTCGCTGAGAAATTGCGTCTAAAACATGTAGTTAACTCAATTTTTTATAGCACCCAGCAAGAGAAATTAATCGATCAAAGAGTACATCTTACGAGTTCGGCAATTTTCGAATTGCTTTTTTACCAATTAGGCATAATTTCAACAGCTTTTTTTCCAAGGACGGTGTTTTTTCTGTACGCAAAAAGCTCATTTATGCCCTCAAAAAGACTTTTTCTGACCGCAAATTTTCTTTTTTCTGTCCACAATTATTTTCAGTGCCTATTCTAGCCTAATTAGGCGCACTGAATCCGATTTTTAAGCCTTTTTAGTGCTTCTTTAGCGGTTAACGTCCTTTTAGTGTGTCGAATTGTACTCCTTGAACACTGATTCACATCTTTTGTTCGATCATATGTTCTCTTTCAGAAATAACTTTGACGATGATAGATTTGCCACAAAAAAATCAAAGAAAAATTATCTACACAAAAGTTATCATAATCGAAGGGATGACTCAGAAAATTGAATTTTTGTTAATGAATTAGGCAATGGCCATGGCGAGCTAATTTCATTCATAACGTTTTACACCTTTTTCAATGTAACTAGTAGTAAGTAGAGTTTTCTGGACTCACCCTGGTTTGTTCATAAACTATTTTGAAAATAAATGATTCTGGCAAAAATTCAAATTGGCAGAAATTCGTCCTGGGAGGATTTTATTTGGATAAAATTTTTTATATAGTTTATGACCAAACCAGGGTGAGCCGTTTTATGATGTCTAACAACTTTATTTGGAATTTTAAAAATATACAAGAACAACGAAAAATAGACTGAAAATCGCAGTTTGAAAGACTCTTTCACTTGGATGGGCGCCCTCTTCTCTTCTTCTTAGTTAAAGGCTCTGCAGTAGCGTCTCTTGGGCAGGCCTGTATTTTGAAAAAAATTATCCTCCGCCTCCACCTCCGACCTCCGGCTTCAAAAATTTTTTCCTCCGTCTCCACCTCCGTCCTTCGGGGCGGAGGCGGAGGGGAGGAAAAAATCCTCCCCTCCGGAGGAATCCTCCGCAGGAGGTAGGAATCTGGACCAGCCTGGACTAGTCTCTGGCTTAAATTTTTTTTTCCTCCGCCTCCGGCCTCCGGCCGGAGGTGGAGGAAAACATCCTCCCCTCCGGAGGATTCCTCCGGAGGCCAACACAGGCCTGCTCTTGGGTACGTTATTTGGCCCAACCTTTTCATCACCATCACTGAATGCTTGCAAGGGCTCTTTTTTATTCCGTTGTCGCAAGTGCAATTGTAGAAATTAGGCCAAACCTGACAAAGAATTATAGTGAAACAAAAGTTTCCAAAAACCTTTGATCGAGAAAGGATATGAATTGCGGATCTGTTCTCTTTGTATTCATTCCAACTGACATAAGAAGTTGAGTGAATCTTTTATAGATTTCCACCGGATTTACGTTAAGACCTGTTTTTGACCGCAGCAAGAAGCCACTCTTGGGACCAAAAAGTCTTTCTAAATCGAAATTTCTTGAGATTTAATCAAAATTATTTTTGGTTACCGAGATATGACTATTATGAGAAGGTCACTTAACTTTTGCTCAGATCTTAATTAAATTGGGAAATACTCGCGAGCACGTTTTGCATGTCCAGCGGACAATACTCCCAATATTTTTTTCGTTTTTTTTTTGTGTCATTGGACAAGTAGTGTTAGAGACTATAAACAATGGAAATAGCTAACCAATGAGATTGAAATGTCAGGTGGCAAAACCACAGCTGGCCATATTTTTTTCCAAAATTTTTGATATTTTTGAATAAAAGTACCTATTTCTTACAGAATTTTGTTATTCTTAGCTTCTCTAGTAATCAAAATATACTCAGGAATCCGAATCTGAAAGCATAATTTAGAAAATTGGCTTGGTTGCCGAGATATGACTACAAGTAAGGTGGTCGGTGTTCCGAAATGTGGGTAGTCCAACTTTTTGGTCATGTCCCGGAAAGCAAGACATTTTTCAAAATAACGCTTTCAGATTCGGATTTCTGGGTATATTTTGATAGGCAAAATTTGATAGACTCAAAATGAATAAAAAATTTCAAAAATGGGTAGTTTCAAGAATATCAAAATTTTGGAAAAAACCATGACAAATGTCCTATGTTTTCTGAGGCTCATTAAAGTTTTGATACTATGTATTTTTCTGGCTACAATGCACACTGTGGTACTGTCGAGAAGTTGCATTTACCGTTTTTTCTCAAATTTGTTATGTAGTGTAGTGGTTGGACTGGCTTTTTGTAGAATATCATTTGAAATTTAGTAGAGAGAGAGGTATTTTCCTTTACAAGAGAACAAGCCATGCACTTTAGACAGCAGGGGGTATTGTACTGTAAGGAGTGGTGAAGAAGGTAGCAGATGATCATTTCCAGCTTTCTTCATTTGTTTAGGTCCATGTTCCAGCAAAAGCCACACAAATAATGCCTTTTTGTTTTTCTATTCATTCAGTCAACTGTCTCTCGAATTATGAACCACCTTTAGGCACTGTGACTGCAAATTCCATAATTTTCTGAATAAAACATCTCACCTCCTTTTCAATAAGTCGTTATTGTTGTTATTTGAATAAAGTTACGTACCATTGTGTAGAGGATAAAAATGGCTTTTAAATGCACCAAACACTCTGTTTGATAGAACACATATCATAATAAGATATCAGGTTCTAAAAATTGTCAGGAACTTTTGCATCACCCGATAGTTCCACTTCTATTTTCATTGTTACGCACTTTTTTTTACTTCCACTTCCAACTTCCATTTTCAAAAGTTCACTTCCGTTACACCTCTAAAACCGACCTTCTATAATCAAAAGGAAGGGAAATAGCTTTTTTACCGTTTTTAGCGTATTAGAAATGCTTAGAAAGGTTTAAAACAACATGGGTGACCGAGGCAAACCCCTCTCCCATTGTGGAAAAGAGCCGAATTCATTGTGTAATTCGAATCCACCTAGAGAATTATTATATTATAATGCTGTAATAACAATTGATTTCTGCAATAAAAAGTTAAACTTTTAAGAAAAGTCGCCGTATTCTAACCCCGTATACTAGAAAAAGAAAAAGACAGCATATTCAACTTCATTTTCAAGCCAACACTTCTCGTATGAAAAGACCCAATTGCAAGTTCAAAAACAAACAAACTTCTAAATAAATTGAGGTTCTGGCTTCTTCACTTTTCACACATACAAGTAGCAATCTTTTTTGTTTTTAGCCATCATGCATATGATGTGGACCCCGCTGGACTCCACCGTCTATTCTACCAATACCGCCTTCAACCCCATCGCCAGCCAATCAAATGGTGGATGTGAGGCAGTTTACAGTCCTCCCACAGGCAGAACAGCCAGCATAGCTGCGGCCAGTGTGGCTGCCGCCAACCACTTCTTCGCTTCTGCAGTGGTGGGAGGAGCTAATGCAGGAGCAGGTAACACTATCAACATGCCCACTGGCATCAAAGCAGCCACTGAGGCTTCAGATGTAGGTTTTTTTATTCATTAAACAGATGAAAAAATAATTAAAAAAGCCTGTGTAAAGTAGGTACTTCATGGCCTAGTCGCCGCATTCAAGGGCATCGAGTCAGAATATAAATGCGAATACAATAACACATAATAGCCGCGATCTCGGCCAAGAAAATAACAAATCTAAGCTTTTATCATAACACCAATCTACATCCAATCAAATCGAAACACGCAATCAAAAGGTACAAAGACAACATCTTGAAAAGACCTAGTCAAGATGATTACTTGCTCAGCATTTAATGAATCTAGCCAGCTCTTTCTATAGAAAAACATATCCTTGACACGGCTGAAGAGCTGCTTGCTCGCCTGAGATATCGCTAGCGCGTAAAGGTGACGAGAAGTTGCTTTGGAAAAGATCAGTAACTGTACCACATTGTTCGACCAGTAGACGAGAGGATCTAATTCCAGAGGCGCAGGCTTGTCTGTCCCACACTAGACTCATGAGACTAACAAATATGTAATATATAAGTCAGGCACTATCCTAGAATCCAGCCCATTTTTTGCCATGATCTGCCTTTGTCTTTTTTTCCCTGTTGTTTTAAACCTAAAGTGTCTTTGACTTAGGCTTAGATGGTAGGCCCAGGGTATACCCATACTATGTACACGACAAGTGTATTCTGGGCCTACGATTTAAAGCCTAAGGCTAATGCTTACTATGGATTTTAAACAACAAAGGAACTAGGCAAAAATAGGGTGGATTCTAGGATAAAGCCAACAGTCAAAGATCACAAAAGTAAAAAAGAAAGATGCCCAAAGAAAACTTGTCTCCTGCAAAATAAAAATATTCGACTCTAATTGGATTATACCCCCCGAGGCTCGAGGACTCGGAGTTGAGATGCGCACACACCCATATCTGAGAGAAAAATCACTCAGAAACAAGCTCTGGATGCATGAAATAGCATGCATGCCAGAGCTTTTTTGTGCGGTAGAGTCCAATTGACAAAGCTACCGTATATTCTCTATTAGAAGGCCCGTCTCTATTAGAAGGCCCGTCTCTAATAGAAGGCCCCTCTCTAATAGAAGGCCCCCCTAAGAGGAGGGTTGAAAAATAGAAGGCCCCTCTCTAATAGAAGGCCCCCCTCTGAAAAGGGTTGAAAAATAGAAGGCCCGGGCCTTCTAATCGAGAATATACGGTATGTTCAAGAACTTTTTCTGAATGAACCCTCCACGGCTTCCCAAAAAAGCCAAAAATGGTGAATTGGGTTTTCAAAAAAAGGAAATAAAGAAATTGTCTCCGACGGGAATCGAACTTTTGACCGCTTTTTTTTTCAAATGCAAACGCTTTACCACTACACCACGAAATTTGGTCAGAACCTCCCAACTCTACATTTTGGGAAGCCATGCCCTCCTTAGAAAGTGGCTCCTTAATTGTCCCCTCCACTCCCTATACAGCCCTTCATCACATAAAAAATGAAAAATGCTTCTCATATGGTCAATTTACCTATAAAACAAAATACTTCTTTTTTAGGGGGTATATTATTTTGGGGAGAGGGGTGTAAACGATTGGCGGCCGTATAATACAGTATTACCAAATACACAACAAACAAATTAATATAGAAAATTGAAAATATGGCTTGAGATGAAGAGCATGCATCACCACCATCTGGCCAACTTCGTGCAAAGTATGTCCCACTTCCACCAATTCCAGTCGAGCAATCCCAGTGTTAGCCTGAACTCTACAAACCATTCCCCTTTCCACTCCAGCAACAGCAGTGGGGCGTCTATTGGCAGCAATGGTGGAGGACACATAAAGAAGAAGGCCAATCCTGTCCCATCGGAGCAAAAGACACCGGTAGGTTTTGAAAGCTTCATCACAACTTAAAAAATTACCAAATTCGTCCATTTCTAGGCCTATTTTGAGCGACGGAAGAAAAACAACGATTCTGCCAGGAAGTCCAGGGAAATGCGGCGACTCAAAGAAGAAGAAAATCAGCGCAGAAATGCATTCTTGGAGCAAGAGAACACTCGTTTGTTTCACGAAAATCGACAGATGGCCATGGAGCTGATCAACGCCAGGAATGCATACAACACTCTTTTCCTTCAACACCAGCAAATCCAACAACAACAGCAACTTCCATCACCCTATGCATGAGAAAGTAAAACATATTTGTTTAATCTTATGTTTATTTAAAAAGATACCTTTCAATACATTGGTTTCTATTCTTCAACCCCTCTCACGGGGTACCGTATTTATTAGAAGATTCCCATCCGCTTTTTTGGCCTGAGAACTCAGCCAGAGTGGAGCTAAATTATTTCTTAAAGCTCAGCTAATTCCTTTTACTTACGTGCTTGCTACAGCTTGTCACTACCACTCGGTACTGAGCCATACTCCTTGAAGCGGTGAATTTCTTCGTCCTTGGCCCATCCATAGCTTTGATGATTCCACAGACTTTGAATGACTTTAAGATGAGCTCCTTGGTCAGGCTTTTCCAGACTTCGACCACCAATTTAGACGGTCATTGGAGTAGCTCGCAGATTTTACACCTTTCACCATCATTTTTGTCTGCCTGTGCACCATTCAGTCCTCCTACAAATGTTGGATATCGGCTTTCAAATGCGAATTCCAAGAAACTGAAAAAAATATAAAAATTACAAATAATAATCACTTTTTCAACTTTGCAAATAAAAGGCAAACGTGAACAATTTCTCCTTTCGACTTCTAAAACAGCCGCTTTTTCTGGAGAGGGGATGGGCATACCCGTCTATTGGAGACTACCTTTTATTAGAGTAAATATGGTAGCTCACTTTTATAAAAACTTGCTCACTATCTATTTTCGGGTGCTTATTTTTAAAACTATGTGGTATAAAAACCTTGTATGTTATTATATTTGTGAAGACATTGTATTTTTCACATAATTTTTGTATTGTTTTTGATGAGATCGATAAATTGTTGATTAATGTTTTGAGGAGTTGCCCCATTGTAAGAACTTTGTTGTCAATAAAAACAAAACTGTGGCATTATTGAGCAGTTTATAACCTTTAATAAATCACCACAGAACTTTTTGGCAAGATCTTCAAAAACTTATTCATGAGTCCTTGCCACACGCTTGCTTATCTTCACATTCTTTGAGCTTAGCTGCATATTCGTAATGAATCCTTGCATGCGTAAAAAGAGCTTTTGTGCTACCACTAGAGATTTTGATAAATTTGTCACATGCTCCACATTTGGCTTCTTTCTTTGATAATTTAGTAAAGAATTTTATCTTCCAAATTGCGCTTATAGTAGTCATTCTAAACAGCGTATTAAGGAGGACCGACGAAAACACCAAACAGTCAAAAAAATTGCTACAAAACTACCAACTAGTAAAAAGTTAAAATCATTTAAAATTTTAAAATTTTTCTTCGGGGTTTAGCCAATTTCGGGGTTGGATTTTTTAAAGTATATCCGGGCGGGCCCCGAACGGGGTTTTATCCCCTGAAATTGGCTCGGGGCGGGTCGGGACCTCGACGGAGCCCTGACCCGTTTTTGTCTCTAATTCTATATAATTAATTATATTTGCATTTTCGGTGTGTATTTCTGTTCCAGTTTTCATGCATCCAGAGCTTGTTCTCGAGTGATTTATGTCTCAGGTATAGAAAATTTTAGTTTCCTTTTTTATGATCACGAAACCGCTATTAAAGGCTATAAAAATCAACGTAAAATTTTTTTCTGTCTGCACTAAGAAGTGCCATTTAGTAATTTTTTTTTCTCGCCTCTAGCTAATCTTAAAACACTTTTTTGATTTTCTCTGTTTTGCCGCAAAATGTACAGTTCTTTCATATAATTGGCATCTTGTCAACTCAGTTTTGAAAGTATTTTTTTAGTATTTTGTAATGAGAATTTTTCGACTGCACGCCAATTCGTAACTTCGCAGCTCGCAACGCACGAGACTCGAAAATTTGCTATCTTGTAAAAGTCTTATCTCGAAAATTTGCAAATTCGAAAACTTTTGTATCGCAACCTTTTCGATTCGTAAAATAGTGTTTTGAATTCTTGCCATCTCGTAAAATAATGGTTTGATTTCTTGCTAACTCGTAAACTTGCTTTCTGCGACCTTGTTAACTCGAATAATTGCTTTTCATAATGTTGGTGACTCGGAGATACCGTAATCGTGAACTTGCGATTTCGTGAACTTGTATCTTCATGAAAATTTAATTGTTTTTTGACCCTTACTAAAGGCGTCGAGAAGCGAATGTCGAAAGTGCTGTTTTTGGTCAGTGTGGCTGATCGTTTCCCCAAACGCGTCCAATAATAAAATTGTAAATTAAACCCTTCGAATATGTAGTTTTAGGAAAGAGTAAGCATTTTGTCTCTACATAACTTTCTCTAAATGAGTATTGCGTTGATTACCTTTAGAGACTTCATTATGTGGCTTGTTTGACTATACCTCCATCATTAAAAAGGTTGTAAACAGCGTTTTTTTGGAGTAGTAACGATCAAGTTTTCCGGTACTATTTTTCTGGCCTCATCATATACCATTCGTTTCATCTAAATATGGAAGTTTTGATCACAACAAAAATAACATAAATTCCTACTGACGTTGTCGTAATTAAGTCCTGGAATTTTGGAACAAATATCCTTTAGCTGAGAATGAACAATAGGATCAAGAAAGGCTGCACAAACTACTAATCTTTTGTTTAAATTTCCTGAAGGAGAAGAGAGCCAGTCATTCTATAAGTCCCCAACTTTCTTCTCAAAGCACTCCAAAGCAGCTCTAGCCAGAGAGATGGTGCAGGACGAATTTTCCGCGGATAAAATCGACTTTTGCTTCAAATGTATTAAGAGCAATGCTAGATGCTCAAGAATTTTGTTTGCAGTTGGTTCTTTTTCAATCTGAAAAATATCTTTGATAAAAACTCAAAAACTTCGATAAAAAATTCAGTTGTAATTTTATCAAAGGGTGTTTTTGACGTAACGCCAAGAAATTTTACCGAAGTTCGATAATTTTATCGGTTTTCCGAACCATGGTTTTAACAAGATCCATGAAATGAGACAAAACACGATTCAAAGTCGACTAAAATGCAAAACTTTTGCATATTGAAATCATAATCTCAAACAACACCAATAACATCGTAGAGCGGGAGTCCACGACTGAGGAGCGCTTTTTTCACACATTTGCTGATATAAGCTTATTAAGTAAGACACGTCATATGGGGAGGTAATTTTCGTAAAAAGGAGATAAAAATTTTGGCTAGGCGAGATTACGGGAGGGATTTTGGGCACTTTTTGGCCACGGGAGGGATGGATGTGTGAGAGGGAAGGATGCGGAAGGCCAAGTCTATAAGGGATACAACAACTGCAAAAACTCTCAAAAAAAAATAAAAAAGGGTCATTCAAAAAGCGTGACGGACACATAACAAATACTACATTTGGATGAATGTGTTTTAACCATTCTCAAATTTTACGAGATAGCAAACTTTTTAGTCTTGTGCGTTCCGGGCTGAGAAGTTACGAGTTTTTACAGCCGAACTTTTCAACAGATTTAACCGCTCCATTTAGTCATTGTTTCGACTTACAAGTCTTCGAATTCCGAAAATGAGTGAGTTGAACTCCGTAGGCTGAAGTTTTCTGAAGTTTATGCTAATTGAGTTTAGTTGACAAAGACTTATCAAAGGGAAAATCAGTGTATCCTATTCCAGTTATCAATACAGTGGATAATTTAAAGGTAGAGTCGCGATTTCACTATATTCAATCAAATGTGGACGACAAGGAACTGACGAACAGAGATTTGGTATGATTTTTCTTTTCAATTTTGCCATACCAATTCTTCTACATTTTTCAGAGAGGCTGCGATTGTGTTGGCAAATGCCTGCAAGGAAGCTGTAAATGTATCCTTAACAGCAATATATATTTATATCCGGTCAGTCTGTCTAGTCTTACTCAAAGATATTTTAATTCCTTTTTTTTTCAGGATGGACGTGTGAAATACGCTGCCCAGCTCTATGAGAGATTTGAAAATACTATTCTCTACGAATGCGACGAGGAAACTTGTGGGTGCAGGGGCAAATGTTCACAAAGAATGACGCCGGAAAGGTTTAATCTAAAAGTGGAATTATTCAAGACTCCCAAAGCTGGTTGGGCCGTGCGTTCTAGACAGTATATTGAATGTGGTTAGTTTTATATTCTTTCAATACTATGCCTTTTGTAGTAGCACGCTCTTCTGTCACCACGTGCCTGAGTTTTCGACTTTTATTGTTCGATCCTCGGCAACTTTGGAGGTGACGCCAAACTTTGGTAGTGACCAAATATAATGTAGCACAAGGATGCATAGAGATGGGAATATAAGCTGTAAAAGTAATGTTTCATGGCCGTTGTGATCAGTGGGTACGCTAGTCTATTAGACAGAATAAGTTATCTCTTTAAAGTGAGTAACTTACAAAACTTTATAGGTACATTTGTCGCTGAATTCGTCGGTGAAGTTCTATCGCCGAAAGAAGCCAAGTTTCGTCGAGCACCGGAAGATTACTCTTACCAAGTAATTTTACAAGCTTCCAATTTTTACTAGATTTTACAGCTTAACTGTTTAGGTGGCCAACGAAATAGTAACGATCTCGGCCTTGTTTAAATAGTTACAATAAACTTTATTATTTTCTTTCAAGAATAGATGTGGTCACTATGTCGATCCTACTCGCTACGGGAATATTTCGCGTTTCTTCAACCACTCTTGCAATGAAAATGTATTATATTTCATATATAAAGAGTTCGCTTTTTTCTTATCTTTCTATGTTGCAGCTCCTGCCAATGAGGTTCTTCAGTTCGCACAGAGATGAGACCCGTCCTTCTATCGGATTCGTAGCTATTAAAGACATACTTCCAGGCTCCGAATTAACAATAGGCAAGTCTAGGTCTTTAAATTTATGCTTCAATTATGTGTCTTTTAGATTATGGAATGGATTGGTGGCGGAAAAAAATCGAGACTATGGACAATTTTTACTGTCAATGTGATTGGGTTTCTTGCTCTTTTCCGGCTCCAGGTAGGTCTCACTGTTAAATGCCGCTTTTTATTTCTTCAACAAACTAGTTTTAGATAAGTTCCAACTCCCGTTGAACGCGGCTAAAAAAGAAGCTGCAAAAAGGGTGGAAAAAGATCATAAAATATTCATCGCCTACAAACGCAAGAAGATTCAGGAGGACATAGCCAACAGAAAACGTGCTTATAAAGATATCTTGGAGGATAACAGGATATCTGATGATTTGATGGAGAAATAGTGAATCAGCCAATATATTGATTTGTCTTAGCGACCTCTTGTGTTATTTTGATGTTATATGCGTTTTTTTCATTGATGTTTTTTTCTTGCCTATGAAGGTTTGCTTGCAGTAAAAGCTTCTTATATAACTAATAGTTTTCTGTAAATGCTTCTTCTCTGTGCATTGTATTTCGGTGAGACTTTGTTTCTATGTTCTTTCAAATTGTTTTCTAGATGCATAAGACCTTGGATGTGATTTCTAAGATTGTGAAGCCGGTGACATCATCCAATCCCCAACAAGCTAGAAGGAATGTGCTCGCAATCTACAAAAATTTGTGGGTTATTTCCCGTATATTAGGACATTTTACTCCCTACTGTTTCAACAAATAATGCTCTCAAATACGTGTAAAATTAACACAAAATTTAAAACTATAAATTTATGAATTAGACTGGATTTTATTGCTATATAGTTTTGATTGCTCATCCGATTGTTATGCCCTTTACTTTCAATGTATTATATTGCAACTTAAAACTGGTTCATAGCGTGTGGTGGGTTAAGTGTACCACAATCAATTTTTTCTTATTAATCAGGATTTGTTTTGTCTATTCACGGTTTTCGAAGCCAACAAAGTTGCGTGCTGCATCTTCATAAGGACCCGGGTGACCTTATTTTTCGATTTCGAAAAATTAGGGAAATATTGAGTCTTTTAATCTTTACTTTTAGTCGTTGGAATGAAATTTAAAAAATTGAATCGTCAGAGTTTTTCACACCATAGCAGGTTTGTTTGGCTGTCTGAGCTAGGAGTTTTTGTTAACTATAACAACAACTCGTTTTAGACAAGTTTTTTTTAAATTCAGCAAAGAAACAATTTCATGGTCTTGATGATTCTTAAAAAATTCCTGGACTTGTCGTTGAAAATTTTTTTAGGCAAAAGGAGACTCCTAAGATATGGTTTCAATTGAAAATGCAAGATATTCCATTGCCGCTTTTCCGTGAGCTTCTGAAGAATGAATTCTTGAAGAACAGGCACATCCAGGATGTTCGAATTATTGATCGTAAAGTGGAGGAGACCAAACACGTAAGGGAATATTACATCATCTCATTCATTCATTATTCAGGGTTTAGCACATCACAAGCATGAAGCTAGGATTCTACAACACTTATGTGATTCGAAATTATCTTCTTGGTGAGAACATTGAGCCGAAGCCCAAGGACTTCCTATCGCGATTCCTCCAAGGCAAAGACTGAAGATGAATCTCACAACATGTTTCTCCTGCTGTGCAAATATTTCTTATGATAGGTTCTTGGAGAGGGTATTCCTAAGTGATCATTTACTGAATAATTTTTGATCAATATTGAATAATAAAGACTTTGTAGTGGCTTAAAGGCGTTTGGAACTTAGGGGGAGAGATTTGACATAAAAACGCCAACTTTGGGGGTGCCCACAGATTTATTTTTCTTATCACATTCAAAATTTTTTTTTTGCAAAGTTGCTCTATGCAAATGTTTCCCGCGATTAAAAATAACTTAAGGGCACTAGCAGAATTTTTTTCATTTTTTATTTTTACACCATGATAAAAAAATATCACGGTTTTTCGTGTTCTTTTACTTTGTTGAAAATGGATAACTTTATTGCGAACGATAATAACAACAAAATGAACAATAACAATGTAATTCCTCCATGTATTCCATTTCTTGATCTTCTTCGTCTTCTTCTTCTTGGTCGTCGAACAGGGTCAAACAGGCCAAACAATCTTCCGATTCCTCCACCATCTGTTCTACTTCCTTGTCCACAGGCTGTCCAGGTCCGAAGATGCGCTTTTTCTCCAACGAGTGTTTGTTCCCCTTTGCTTCCAGATGACTTTCTTTGCATGGTCGGACACACGCGGACGCTTGGATGGAGTAGATTGCTGGTACTTTGCCTTGCCACAAACAACACATCGACGAGCAAAGATTGCTTCCAGCTGAGATCTTTGAACGAACAGGTAGTTGAAGTCCTTTGCCTCCTCTTCTTCACCTAGACTTTTATCGTCGCTTCCGAACTGGAGCATTTCATCTTCTTCTTCGCTTTGCATCATTCCTCTGAGTGAAAAGCAAAAAAATAATAAAGTACCTTTCAACAAATGACTTGACCTAAAACAAGGCGAAGTAAGGATCATAGAAAAAGAACACGAAAAATTATGATAGTATCTGGTATCATGGTGTAAAAATATAAAAAAAAAATTTCTGCTAGTGCCCTCAAGTTATTTTTAACCGCGGGGAACATTTGTATAGAGCAACTTTGCAAAAAATTTTGAATGTGATAAGAAAAGTAAATCTGTAGACACCCCCAAAGTTGGCGTTTTTATGTCAAATCTCTCCCCCTAAGTTCCAAACGCCTTTAAGAGTTTAATTGGTGAGCCGTGAATTGCTGGTGAAAAACGGTCCGTTTAATACGAATGAAGAATTTGGTTTGCTTATTTTATTGACAAAAATGCAAAGACATGAGGTATGCTTTGAGCGGAAAAATTATACAGGGAGAGTATTGGCTGGACTACTCGGCATTTGCTTTGGACATCGAAAAGAGAAACTTTCAATAGTAATGGTGCGTAGAAGCTGCTTATTTCTTTTTGTTGTAGGCAGCAATCTCTTTTTCATAGCGTTTCTTGTCTTCCTGCGCCGCCTTGTCCCATTTGGTCTTGTCCTAAATAGCGAATGTGTGGGCCAAAATGGGACTTAAATATGGATATTTTTGAAACAGTATTAAAATAACCTTCAGTTGATTCCACTCTACTCCAGCAGCCTTCGATACGTCAGTGACACTCATGCCGGGCTTGGTCAAGCGACTACGGTTTTCTTTCAGCCAAAGCATATAGCCGGACATGCCGCGCTTCGGGGCATTTGGGTCCTGAGTATCTTTTAAATTATTTTTTGTTTTTAATGAGTACGGTCAGCATTTGTAAGTTTATTGAAGTGAAACACCAACCTTTTCCTTCTTAGTCTTCTTCGTTACTCCCTTGGACGTGGTTTTGGATGGAGACGCTTTTGTAGCACGAGCCATTGCTTTTAACTGGTAGAAAGAGAATGCAAAATATAAAAGCCTTCTGAAAACCAAAACAAGTATATACACTGCAAGATAAATTTATTAGCTTCAGATTCCGGAAAGTATAAAAAAGCATTAAAATAAAATTCACGACTACAACGCAACTATTAAAACAGTACATTGAATTAAGCACATTTTTTTCAATAAAGCTCAAGTCCAACAACTAGCATTAAAAGAAAGCCCTCGCAATGCAAAATGAATGGACTAATGAATGAGAGGCGAGAGACCTAGTATAATAGCAATCTATGCGGAGGCTTACTGCTTGCCAGGAAGAGCAATGGAGAAAGAATAATAACCCAAATGCAGGCCAAGAGGAACACTGTCACTCTTTTTCTTCATTGAATGAATTGGCCTGGGCAAGCAGAACGCAGAAGAAGAGGACTTTTATAATGTCAACGAAAAAAGAAGAAAATAATAGCAAAAATGAGAGGGAGGCACTAGGACCTTCCTTTCACACACACACAGAGGACCCAACACTAATTCAAAACAGAAAAAAGAGAAGGAGGAATCAAATATAGGGAAACCAAGCCAAGCCAACCAGCCCATACAGCAGCTCTCCAAACGATCATCCGCACTGAGAAAAGAAGGAAGGAAAGCAGCAGGTACATGCGATTCTTTTTTGCCGCCAAAATGCTGGCGCAGTTTGAAACTTAACTGGGCATCGCAAAGAGTGATCAAAAAATCTCTTCCAAGAAGCCACACTTAGCTGAGAAAGCTGCTATAATTATACAAACAAAATTATTGCAAAAAAGGCACGCTGTAAGAAAAATGTTAGTGAGCAAAAGTAAAGATAAAGTAGAAATAACAAAGTAAAATATTATTGACTCAAAGAGCGCTTCGATCATTTACATACTCACATCATTCCCAAAATTTCTTTATCATCTATTTTAGAAAAGAGCCATTCGTCGTTTTGCGTTCCTTCGTAGCAATGTTTTAGAAGGTTCATACGGCGAGAGTCTACTAGGTTGCACTGCAGCTGAATCTAAAAAAGCTTCTAAGTTACATCCAATTTACGGCTATACGAGAACTTTAAAATGCGTGTACAGTGAATGAGGACGGAGTATAGATGTACCGAGACTATAAGGAGTTCACAGAATGACAATTCCTACTCACTGAGACCGAGGCTACATATAATTTGATTCCCAAATATTAAACTAGCAAATTTAAAACGGGCGAAATAGAAGCTTTTGAAAAAAGAACTATATGTCAACCACCTCATTACCACCACTTTTGTCCACTTTGCAATCAGGGCATTTATAGAATAAGTATAGAAACACTCACCTCATACTCTGTTGCGTCCTCACTATTCAAAATAGCGCCCAGCCGTTCTGTTTGGCTTTCCAACTCTTCCTGATTATGCTGAAAAATTGCATTCCTCTCCTGATTGTCAACCAAATAGAAGGCAAAAATATAAGTGTTCATCAGCGTCCGCCTAAAGAAAACATTGGCATTTATTTTCATGCTTCAAAAATTTAAACCTTGCGTCCATCAAAGAATTGTAGGCCTTTTCCGATTTATTCCTTAGACCAGAGTCATTCCGGCTCAACTCAATTTGATGGTTCTTGTACCTATCATAAAAATGCTTATAGCGACCGTAATTTGCTCTGATCTTCTCAACTTTGGAATTACGATCAGCAGCCGCCATGTCTTGCTCGTAACGGTTACATGAATGAGAACCATGCCTACAAGACTTCTTTGTAAACTTAAAAAGTGAAACTAATAATACAGTTAAGTCAACAATATACCAGTCTTTTGAACACAGCCAACAGAACTCGTGAAGGCATCCCGGCTTTCTGCAGGTCATATGATTACAGCCTCCGTTTTTTTCGATGGATGACTTAAAAAAGCGATTTTGATCTAACCAAGAAAAAAGATGCTCCTATTGGAAAGAGCTACCTTGCATCTTGGACATTCTTTTGTGTATACACCTGACCAAAGAGAAAATTCCGTCTGATCTAGCGCCATATCATAATCTCTAATCCAGTCTTCAAGAAGTCTGCAATTCACTAAAAATCGAAAATTTCAGATAGTGAGGAGAAGATTTCACTCAATACCTGGTTCGTGGCATTCCTTAGAGCACTTGAAACAGAAATAATGACCACATTTGCACCTAATCGACTGACACTTGACTGTCTCCACTTTGACGACAAATTGGCAGTTTGGAGCAGGACACCATTTGACATGTTTTTCTTTCTACAGCCATAAGGGGTAGTTAGCAAAAGATGATTAAGCAAATTACCGCAATGTAAAAATTGATCACCAATTCGTGATAGATCTCGATACTCTGTTTGTCGTTACAAATCATTGACTCAGTGAAACCATCGCTCGGTAGAAAATCACACTCTGGATCAAGGCAAGGAATTGAGAGAAGACCCTCAGAAATCTAAAAAAAAAATATATGAAAATCTGCAAAAAAATTATCAGGCAGGAAAAAGACGTGCCTTCGTCTTGATGTGTCCTGGAAATAAAAAAATTTGTAAAGCTCACTGATTTCTACGGAAAAAATCCACCTTTCCAGCATTGCTCACAAAAAAGGTCATAACAGTTGAACCCTACCAAATGAGTTTCTTCACAACAAATCTGAAAAGTATTGTCCTTGAGTTGAATGTGGAGACACGATACATGAAAAGCTAAAGATATAAACAAATCCCTCACCTTACACTCACTAAAGACAGGTACAGGATCCATGACTTCCGGATTGACTAGTTTGGCCAAAGCGAAAAAATTGTAGGAATTCGAAGAATTAAGATATCTAAAACAATTGGTCTAAAAACTAAAAAAAACGGTGAGTACCCTACCTGTCCATCATTTTTTCGTGGTTCCAATCAAAGTAGCGAAGCATAGTTTTGCAGATATCCGGCAACTGTGCAATTTCATTCGACACTTGTTCCACCTTTTTATCGAGATAACATAGGAATTCAGCTTTGTTCATAACCTAATGTCTTAAGCTGTTCTGACTTCTGATAAAATACAAAAAACCTTGAAATCCTCTGTTGGAGGTATATCATATGTTTCAAGATCACCTAGCACATCGGTATCGCTTTCATCCAGATCGCTCATTTCAAAGGCTTTTTTTACTTTAAAATGAGAAAAGATTAAGAGCAACTCGGATAAATGTCTATACAGTCGAGACTGGACAATGTATTTTCTTTAATAAGCCCTTGTTAAGCGGCTATCTTTACGGAAGCATATTTGCTCAGCGATTAATCAAAATGACTTTAAAAATTTGAGCCTACGGGTGAACACTCATCGAGTGTCTACTTTGTGAGAATGAGCAACATCAGAAATCTATCAGACACCATCAGAATAAACGAATTCAGAGATGGGGTGATATTACGAGGAACAAAAGACGGATTGGGTATATTAGTCTCTATTTCGAGATTGGAGACATGGTGTAGCTTATTGGTGAGATTTAATGTCGGTAAGTTTGGAAACTAAGAAAGGAACATTTTTAAAATTTACGATGAAAAATAGAGACCGGATTTTTATGCCATAAAGTTGGATCCACAGCTGGATCCGACCATTTTTTTACCTCAATATTCGACATCTTTTGTTTATTTTAATATTGACGTATCTAAAGCAAAAAATCATAAATATTCTGTATTTGCCGGTCGTTTTTACACAACTCAACAATTTCACCTTTAAAAAATCCAACTCTCGATTTAACCCACGAATTTAACTCTCAATTTAGTCCGTAAGATCGAGAGTTGGATTTTTTAAAGGTGAAATTATTGAGCTCCGTAAAAATGACTGGCAAATTCAGAATTCTTACAATTTTTTGCTAACCAAAAAGCTGTTTCGGTTATGAAATAACTAAAACACTCTTTTAATAGTTAGACAAACGCAAATTGATTAGTTTGTAGGAGCAATATTCATCCGCCACCAGAATAAATCTATATTTTATTAACACTGAACTACAAAACAGAAAGGACTGGAGGCCCCAAGTCCGGTATAACAACGACTCGCTACAAATTATGACTCGCTACATCGATTCGCTGTGTGTGCGCATCTCAACCCCAAGCCTCCAAGCTCCCTACGCCCCCGGAGGGGGCATAGGAGGCTTGAAGGGTTAGAGATGCGCGCACGGACTTACCTGAGACATAAATCCGAGCGATACTCTTGACCATAAATGCATCTGAAGACTCTTTTTGCCCAGCTCCAGTAACCAAAACATGGTAGAATTTCCTAATATAAGGTTGTGCTTCGGATGCTTCTACCCTAAACAAGCCATGTGGATGGCCACTTGGTGTGTTTTTTTTTACTTTCAGGCTCCGAAACCCTTTTTCATTTACTAATTAAAAGACACTTTTCAGAGCAATTTTTTTTATTCAATCTGTTGCCTCTGGAAAGATATGCAGTTGCCACCAGAAACAATATTTGAAATCTTTAAGTTTTTCACCAAATCGCAATGCGCTGCAAACATCTTTCTTAGTCAAAAGTCCTATCATATTCTACTCACAATTAATGCAAAGTTTCTCAAAGTTGGTCAAAGTTGACTTATTGTCGCACCTTATTTTTGTGGTTTTAGGATGAATTGCTAAGAGTCACCAGTGCTATCGACAACGCCTTGCAGGTCTTGGAGCCTTCGGACAGAATGTACTTTCTTGACAAAGCTTTGAAACGTCTAGAAGAAGAGAAGCGAAGTTTGGTAGCGTCAGGTTTTCTTAATCTCCTTCGTGATTATTTAAGCATACTTTTATTGTCTCAATTCAGTGACTCCGCGCCATTTGGTTGATTCACATGTGAAGATTTCTCGAATGGTCTGTCCTTTTAAGCTTATTCGCAACCAAAGTGTTCGCTCTAATTTAACACTTTGACGATCTACATTTTCCCCCAGTTTTCTTTCTCCTTAAGAATGCCATTTCATGTCTCTATTTCTAGACGCTCGATCAGAGGCCGGTTATTCGTCCTCAGGAGAATAAGAAGGCCAAGTGCACCATTTGTGACAAGCTTTTTCAGACTGGAGAATTGGCGAACGATCATGTCAAAAAGGAGCATGGCAAGTGGAATTTGCTTTTTCGCAAATAAAGTCAACTTTTAGGCATCACTTGGAAAGCGCATAAGTTCGTCGACACCAAGTGATGGCTTGAATAAAAATATCTGTATTCAATTCTCGCTGTTGACAACAATTACGAAATAAACTTTTTGCGATCGTATTTTTCTATTGTTGAAGTTCTGCCGTGAAGTGCAGTGAAACAAATTGTGGAATAAATGGGAGTGAAATACTTTTTTTTTAAATAACATGGTTCAAATCGACGCTCTGCTTCGATTTTTGATTGTTTGAGATAGAGTTTAGTGTCATTTTATTACTTTGGTGTCAGCTTAGCTGACTCAGTTTCTTTAACAAAAAAAATCTTTTGGAAAAGTTATTGCCGGTCAAGACTTAAAATAAAACATGGACGCACTGCACGGTCTTTCAAAATCGCGTATTGTGCTTACTTTAACGGTCAACGACACAGCTTCCTTTTTTGAAGGACGTGGTCACTAAGATTATTGAATAAAAACTCACCCCAGTCACATAGTCAATCCCATTCACTTCACTCAACATATTGTTAGCTCGGTCATTGATTCCTGCCGCTTCCATAATAAAATTCATCCATGGCTGTACACCATAATTTACGTGAAAATTTTTTACGAGGTACATTTGTTACGCGGTCACCTTGTTACCCTACAAAAATTTGCATGTATTCATCTGCAGTACTCATTTCTGAAAGGATTTTTTTATTCTGAGGCACCCCAGTAGGCAAAAAGACCTCAGGAATCCAAATCTGAAAACAGAATTTCAAGAAGAGGCTTGGTTGCTGAGATATGATCATAACCAACCGCAAACATAGTTTTTATCCTCTTTTTCTCTTAGTTTTGATCATATCTCAACAACCAAGCCTCTTTTTGAAATTCTGTTTTCAGATTTGGATTCCTGAGGTCTTTCTGCCTAC
>BBSZ01000762.1:2750-17081 GCA_000981365.1 Subanguina moxae | reverse complement strand
TGCTAAAAAGCGTGTTATTGACAAAACGGTCTCTTCGGAAGAAAGAATGGCAACCATTTTTGGGGAGAACAAGCTTGAATCTAACAGTCGTACTGTTGCCGATGACTAGAATCATATTTGTTTCCGTTTCTTAGCGATGTTGTGGTCGCTCGAAGTTGTTACATTGAATTTGTTGAAACTGGGAATGAATTTTTTAACATCGTTGATGTATATCTGCTTGTTAAAATTTGTCTTCTTGGTAGTGTGAGCCCGGTCAGTTATGTAGGCCAAGTGCTTTATAGGCAAGTCGTGCTTGCCGAATTCGCGAGTTCTCCAGATTAATTGAAAAGTTCCTCTTTTTCATGTATCAATTTAACACTTTATTTTGATTACACAACTTTTTGCGTATAGTTAATAGTTTTGTTTGTCGAAAAAACTTTTACAGAAATGTAGGGGTTAGCTCTTTAATTCCCTTTTTTTGACTAGGGACACACTGACATGCCCATTGGAAAGTAAGGAGCAAGAAGCAGCCATAAGATCTCATTTTACTCGCTCTGCTCCTGCGCTTTTTAACCAACAAGAAGAAAAAGATATTGTAAGCGCAATTTCTTGTTCTTTACACAATCACTTAGGTAAAAACAACCCTGCTAGTCAAGTTGAAGAAAGTGCTGCTTGTCAAACAACGCCCACTCATAGACACACCTCTCAAACCTTTTTTACTGTTGCTCCAACTAGAAACTTAAGCTGAGTATAGCTGCCTTGAAAAATAACAAGAAGATGTCTATTCATTTCAGTTTTTTTCACTTTATTTACTTTATTATCGCGTTTTTGTATTAATCGACCAAATATTTAAAAGGAAGGTGATTCCGTACATCTCTTTTTACTGCTGAACAAAATGGTAAAAAAAACCAGATAAAAGACTCCAAAAAGTCGACGATTATACTTTACTTTTAGTCACTTTTTGTTTTAGGCGAGGCAAAAAAGCGACTGTGACTTTCGAAAACACTAATCTGGATGCATAAAGCATGTATGCATACCACAGCTTACATACGCATGGCCACCGAAAAAACACTGCCAAATGTCTCAAATATCCTCATGGCTGATGATTTCTTGGGATTGGTCCGAGGGAATGACTACTTATAGATTACCCAAGACTTAAAAATTTAACTACTTCGAGCAAAGTAGTACACGATAAGAAATGCCCAACTGTCTCAAATATTCTCATATCGGTTTGAGGAGATACCTTTTAATAAATTAGCCAAACTGAGCCAAACCTTTTTTGGTAACAAGTAAAAATTGAGAACCGGATCGGCCAAAGTGCCGCAATCATCCTGCCCTAATTTTGAGCCCCTAAATTTTCCATGAGGAGTGAAAGTGCTCAACTGCACCATTATAATTTTATTTTTTTTTGTGTTTTAGATTGTCGCACGCTCTGATCAAATTCGTACACGATGCATGCAATGGAAAAGGATCCTGGCTGGCAATTTTTACGTCTTCCTAGAGAGAAACTCCTAGCCGTGAGTCGTTCTCATGTCTTTCATTAAATATATTTTTCATTCTTTAAATTTTTTTGTTTTAGGAGCAAAGTCGACCTTATGACTCGAAAAAGAATGTCTGGATACCAGATCCTGAAGATGTAAACTGTTTCCAACCATCTAATTAAAAAACGCAAATTCATTTTTAGGGATATGCTGCCGGTGAAGTCACTTCCACAAAAGGAGATGTTGTTGTGTTGATGGTCAAGGGAGAAGAGGTGACACGAAGGACTAATTGTAACAACATATAAACCTCATCTCTTTAGAAAAGTGTCAAGAAAGATGTGATCCAAGAGATGAACCCACCCAAGTATGAGAAGACTGAAGATATGTCCAACCTAACCTTTCTGAACGATGCTTCTGTACTTTACAATTTGCGTTCTCGATATGGTGCTATGCTCATTTATGTATGTTTTCTTTCTTCGGAGGGCTCATTAAGATTTTTACGCTAGTTAGACATTTTTGACAATAAGTCAGTAAATTATCTTTAAGAAGTCAAGTTCTGGAACCCAACATTTGGTTCCAGTTTTCCTAAAATTTTGAAATCAAAAATCTTCAACTACTTAGGATCAACTAATTTTTAAACTAATTTTTATTTCATGAGTATTGCCGCTTTTTAGACCTATTCGGGACTTTTCTGTGTGGTAATCAACCCTTACAAACGTCTGCCGGTGAGCTGTTTTGCGAAATCTATTTCTAGCAGCTTTTGCCTTTAGATATACACCGATTCAGTGGCTAGAATGTTCATGGGAAAGCGTCGTACTGAGATGCCACCTCACTTGTTTGCCGTCTCCGATGAAGCTTATCGAAATATGTTGCAGAACAAAGAGAATCAATCCATGCTGATAACTGGAGAGTCTGGTGCCGGCAAGACTGAGAACACTAAGAAGGTTATTGCCTACTTTGCCTCCGTGGGAGCCAGTCAAAATGAAGGAAAAACTGACATACCAAAGGTTTATTTTTTTCTCGTCGGCTACAATCGGCAGGCTCTTGTTTTATAGGTGACTCTGGAAGACCAAATTGTGCAAACCAATCCTGTGCTGGAAGCTTTCGGAAATGCCAAGACTGTGCGGAACAACAACTCCTCTCGTTTCGGAAAGTTTATCCGAATCCACTTCAATCGAGCGGGACGTGTGGCTTCTTGTGACATTGAACATTGTGAGTTTTCTGTTGATTGTTATTAGATTGGTGAATTAGTCCTAGCGTTTTTTTCTTCCCTTTTTTGACAACATTTTAACAGCAAATTTTCAACGAATAATAACACAATATAGTTAAATTTTGTGTTCTCCCCTATTGTTCACAACTTTCTCCCACCGATCCGCTAGCCTATCAATTCCATTGAACTAAAAGTTCCCAGATGTGCTTTGGGAAAAATTCTCTAGCCAATTTTTTATCATTGACAAAAGTAAGGGGAGGAGTTAGGCGAAGCAGGGTTTGGTCTATAGGATTGATGCGGCAACATCTCTTAGCCAAGTTAATGGACTTGGCAAACTAGTTGTGATCACTTCTTTCGGGCATGACAAAAAGTCATTCCAAATAATACATGGAGATGCCAATTATTTTTAGATCTCCTGGAAAAATCTCGTGTCGTTCGGCAAGCACCTGGAGAACGCTGCTATCACATTTTTTGCAAGTTTCCTTTTGTATCTTTTTCTATAAAAAGTCTGCTTCAGACCAAATTTTCTCTGGCTTCATCCCCGGTCTTAAGAAACGCCTAAAACTGACAAAGCCTTTGAAAGACTACTGGTTTGTGGCCCAAGCGGAGCTTTCCATCGATGGCATTGACGACGTGGAGGAATTTAAGCTGACCGATGAAGCCTTTGATGTGCTCAACTTTTCGGCGGACGAGAAGAATGATTGCTATCGCCTAATGGCTGGAATTATGCACATGGGAAACATGAAGTTTAAGCAGCGTCCTCGAGAAGAGCAGGCTGAGCCGGATGAGACTGAAGAAGCTCAATACGCTGCGGAGATGTTTGGTATCGAGACTGATGCATTTCTCAATTCTTTGATGAAACCACGTGTTCGAGTGGGAAATGAGTGGGTGTCCAAGGGACAGAGTGTAGAACAGGTTAGTGAAGGGAGAAACCATTCGACTCGCTAGCTGTTTGACCAACTACATTGCAGGTGAATTGGGGAATTGGAGCGATGGCTAAAGGGCTGTATGCCCGAGTGTTTGACTGGCTGGTTAAGAAGTGCAACATGACTTTGGATCAGAAGGGCTTGTCCAGAGATTCTTTTATTGGTGTGCTCGATATTGCTGGTTTTGAGATTTTTGATGTCAGTTTTTTTACTTAAATTCTTCAAATTATTGACTAATCTTGATATTGCAGTTCAACAGTTTCGAACAGCTGTGGATCAACTTTGTGAACGAACGACTCCAGCAATTCTTCAACCACCACATGTTCGTGTTGGAACAAGAGGAATATGCCAGAGAAGGTATCCAGTGGACTTTCATCGACTTTGGGCTCGACTTGCAGGCTTGCATTGAGCTCATTGAAAAGGTGTATTTACCAGTCACTTTTCTATGAATTTTACAAAACCTTTTTACTCAATTCTCTTTTACAGCCCATGGGCATAATCTCGATGTTGGACGAGGAGTGCATTGTGCCCAAAGCCACTGATTTGACCCTAGCTCAAAAGTTGGTGGAACAACATTTAGGCAAACATCCTAACTTTGAGAAGCCCAAACCCCCAAAAGGGAAACAAGCAGAGGCCCATTTCGCCATGAGGCACTATGCTGGCACTGTGCGATACAATGTAACCAACTGGCTGGAGAAGAACAAGGATCCTCTCAACGACACTCTTGTCTCAATTATGAAAGCTGGCAAGAGCAATGGCCTCATTCTAGAGGTCTGGGCAAATTATCAGACCCAAGAGGAAGCGGCTGTGGCCAATAAATCTGGCGGAGGTGGAAAGAAAAAGGGCAAATCCGGCTCTTTCATGACTGTCTCCATGCTTTACCGAGAGTCTCTAAACAAGCTGATGAATATGTTGCACAAAACCCACCCTCATTTTATTCGTTGCATTATCCCCAATGAGAAGAAACAGTCGGGAGTGATTGATGCTGCCCTAGTGTTGAATCAATTGACCTGCAATGGGGTTCTGGAAGGCATTAGGATTTGCCGCAAAGGCTTCCCTAACAGATCTATGCACAAGGACTTCAGAGCTAGGTACTCTTTGTTAGCAGTAGACGAGGCTAGAGATGCGCCTGATGACAAGACGGGGGCTACTAATATCTTGAATAAGTTGGTGGATAACAAAGACCTGAGTCCTGAGCAATTCAAGGTTGGACACACTAAGGTGGGTTGCGAGTCTGTCTAAAACATTGTTGTGGAATTTTTAGAGACGTCTACTCACCGAATATATATATATTTTGTAATTTACCAAATTTTCGTTTATAGAAACATGTTTTTTGACTAAAAAACGCGTTTTCTTCAAAACGCGTTTTCTTCAAAAAAAAAACTGATGTATAAAACCGCAGAAAAGTTTTTCACCAGGAAAACCGAAAAGTGGAGTTAAAGGGAAAAAAAAACTTGCTTGTCACAGCACTTTCGAAATTTAAATTCCCGCGGGACCACTAAAGGCTTTTTTTAAGCTTAGGCCTAAGCCTAAGGGAAAACCTACCCTAGGCCTTTAGTGGTCCCGCGGGAATTTAAATTTTGAAAGTGCTGTGACAAGCAAGTTTTTTTTTTCCCTTTAACTCCACTTTTCGGTTTTCCTGATGAAAAACTTTTC
Source organism: Subanguina moxae (assembly GCA_000981365.1). Classification (NCBI taxonomy): domain Eukaryota; kingdom Metazoa; phylum Nematoda; class Chromadorea; order Rhabditida; family Anguinidae; genus Subanguina; species Subanguina moxae. The sequence continues at coordinate 11,829 of BBSZ01000762.1, read as the reverse complement.
TGCGGTTTTATACATCAGTTTTTTTTTGAAGAAAACGCGTTTTTTAGTCAAAAAACATGTTTCTATAAAAATAATTTTTCAAAATGTGGCCGGTAGTCCTTCAAAACCGTAAAATTTATGGTCACGTTATAAATATGAAACGGTGTGTATTAGAGAGGGGACTTCAATTGGATAACACGGTTTTTTGACTTCGGTATGCCTAACAACACCAAAAATTTTAGAGTTTTATGCGGGGGAGGAAGAAGTCTATTTAAATAAAGTAACAAAAACCAAATAATTTCTTTTATACTTTAGGTTTTCTTCAAATCAGGTGTGCTTGCCAGCATTGAAGAGCTGAGAGATGCACGCCAAAACGAGTAAGAAATAGGCTTTTGTCATGCAAGAACTGCTGAGAAAACTTAAAGGTTGATGATCAACTTACAAGCCGTGATTCGGTGGTATTTGGCCAGATGCTTTGTGAAGAAGAAGCACGACCAAGAATTTTCCTACTACTATCTTCAGAAGAACATTCGTGTTGTTAGTTTTGCCATTGCTGTTAGGCTTGTCTGGAAAGTCGAAAGTGTGAAATTTTTTAAAAACAGCATGGGTACCCCTGCTGTTTTGAAATCTCTTTCACAACCATAGAAGACGAAGCGTTTCTTAGCTACTCCAGCGCCCTCTCCATTCACTTTTTGCTCTCTTCACACCAGGTCCCTAGTTTCCAAAAAAAATTGACTTTTTGTCTTTGCCCCTCAAGTTAAACCGATCCTGAAGGTATCTGGATACCCGATATATTTTCCCGCTATATGTTTTACCATTTTTTTGCTGGAATTGAGCAAAAAGAGTCTCTAGATGAATTTTTGGTTGGATGTTGACGCGTCTATATACTAGGCTTGCTCAAACATCAAAAAACATGCTTTTAAGCGTTTTTGGTCTATAAGGCATGCTATACTTTAGCCTTTATTTTATTGTAATCTTCGAAGGCATATAGGGGATCAAGCTGATTTCAGAAAATTTCAAAACTGCATGAACTTTCAGAACAGCCTAATGTATTCTACGTGTTTGTAATATTTAATGTCAAAATTTTCAGTGGACTGTCCTCCGAACATGGCATCACTTTTTAGTGTTTATCCCCCAACCTTAGAAACATTTCAGGGAATGGTACAAGCTGTTTTTGAAAGTGAAGCCGATGTTGGGAGGGAATAAGTATGCTGAGGACATGGAGCGTCTCGAAATCGAGCTCAAAGAGACCGAAGAAAAGTTAACTAAGGAGGAGGAGTCACGCAAAGCTGTGGAGGCAGAGCACGCCAAGTTGATGGAGTCACGAAAAAAGCTTCTAGAGGTAAACGCATACCCTATTTTTTTCGATTATAGCTCCTTGACAGGGATAGTTGTGTAGCCAAAATTCATAATATTTTAGGAAATGAGTCTAGTCAAATCTGGTGGGTCTGCCGTGGAAGAGCAAGTGTCTGTAGTGAGTGTGGCCAAAGTGGAGCTGGAGCGTCGACTGGGTTGGTTTAAAGCAAAATTTGGGCGGAGTTTGATATTCCGAGTCGTCTCAAAAACCGGTTTCACCACGTTTTTATAAGGTTTAAGCCCCAAAACGAAATTGTATTTTGGGGAGGAAAATATTATTAAAAAAAAAAGATATGGGACTAAAAGTTTTTTTTGCCTTGGACTACCAAGGTACCAAGTTAAATAAAGTCTGGAGGGTTATTGGCACCCAATTTTACAGGTTAACTATGTATCATTTTGAGGGTGGATAGCGGGCTTGCTATTGACTCCAAAAAGCGCATCTCTAACTGGAGAGTTGGGAGTTGAGATGCGTGCATACACATAGATCGCATACACATGCCTAAGACACAAATCACTCAAAAATAATGGTTTAAACCAGCTTTTGGAAGAGCTATGTATACAGAACTTTAGTCGAACTTTAACTTTACGCCATGCTATAATTTTGCCCAAATTTTAGGAGACTTGAAAGAACGTCTGTCCGAGCAAGAGCAGCGTGCCGAAGAAGCTCAACGACAAGTTAAACGGGCTGAGAAAGACCGCGAAAACCTCAGCCAGCAAATCGGTGCTTTGGACGAGAAATTGGCTAGGGTAGAGGAAGAGAAAAAGGCAGCCGAAACTAGGATTCGTGATATGCATGAGGCTATGGCCAAACAGGACGAAGAAATTGGTAGGTTTTTGGGGCTATGAATTAGGCTCTTTTAAATAGTCACAAGAATTTAGGACAATTAAACCGAGAGAAGAAGCTCAACGAAGAAGAAAACCGCAAATTGGCAGAGAATATACAGGCGGAAGCCGAGAAGACTGGCCAGTCCAACAGGCTCAAGCTTAAATTGGAACATGCTATAGAAGACATAGAAGACAGTCTGGATAGAGAGCGCAGACACAGGATGGAGGTGGAGAAGACCCGCAAAAAGGTGAATTGAGCTTGTAACTAAATGACATAAAAGTAAAAAGAATAAAAAGATACTAAAAGATAATAAATTCGTCCCACAATTGCAGTTGGAGTCTGAGTTGCTGCTCACCCAAGAGCAAATCGACGAGAACAATAAGCATAAGCAGGAAGTTGAAGCCAAACACCGGGCCGTCGAAGAGAAACTGGCCGAATTAGCAGGTGCTCTAGAAATTCAGACCACCCAGTTAGGCAAAACCCAACGCCAGCTCAAAGAGCAGACCGCTAAAATTGTTGAGCTGGAGGAAGAGCTAGAGGCAGAAAGACATGCTCGAGCCAAAACCGACAAAAGCAGGGGAGCTGTGCAGGCCCAGTTGGACGAGTTGAACGAGAGCATTGACGACCAGAGTGGCAAGACCGGTGCTCAGGTGGGTGTGACCATTTGTAGATTTAATTGGCCTCACAAGATGGTGCACCAAGGCAGATACATTTTTACTGTTGGCTTGATGCACAATTAAGTTCAGCTTTTTTGTGCTAAATGTTTTTGCAAAGAGTTAACTGTTTGACGTCTCTTCTTTTTGACAATATGCATCGTTATTTTAGAAGCAAAATTTGAGTCGAAAATCATCTACACATCCGTCATATCTTGCTCTATCACTTTGAAAAAGGGTGGACGGCAGCGCAGTCAACTCGAGAATTCGTCGACGTTTTTGGCGAAGGAAATATCAGTGAAAGGTAAGGCCAAAGGTAGTTCAAACGCTTCAAGTCTGGTGACACAAGTTTAGAAGATGAAGAAAGCAGAGACCGTCCGTCGGATTTTGATGAAAAAGCACTTTTGCTAGCCGTGGAAGAGGATGAAAAAAGATTGATGACAAGGATATTGGCTGAAGCCAACGCTAAGGCACGGATTGCGTCAAAAAATGATCGTTCCTTCGCCCTGGAGTAGATCGTCTGCCAAGTAAATGGGAAGCCGTTATTGAAGTGGTGGGTGATTACGCACAGAGTAATCAATTAAAAATATTTATTTGTGAACTTTTTCTTGCTCTTGTTAAATAAAACTTGAAACAAAAAACCGACGTCATTGATGCATTAAGCTAATGTTTTTTTTTATAACTGAAAGAAACCTGGGGCGCTTAATACACTACAAATGGTATTTTAACTAGCAGACCAAATCCATAATCACATCTTCAGGTGGAACTCAACAAGAAAAAGGATCTGGAATTGATGCGTTTGCGCCAGGAACTGGAGGAGCTTAACCAACGAAATGAGGCTCAACTGCAAAATCAACGAAAGAAGAACACTGATGAATTGACTGAGCTAAATGACAGACTGGATGCTATACAAAAGGCCAAGGCTAAATCTGACAAGGATAGAGAACTGGTTAGACGCCAACTGGACGATGTGATTATGCAGATACAGGAAGAGAGCAAGACCAGAGCGGAGAAGGAGCGATTGGTCAAAAGCTATGAGTCACAAGTGCAGGACCTGCAGAAAAAAAGTGACGAACAACACAAACTAATACAGGTTTTTAGCCATTTTTCAGGGACATGTCCTATTATATTTTTGAGATATTTTTGAGTACTTGATTTTGATTGGGCTGATTTTTAGGACTTGGCAGCTACGAAGTCTCGCTTCCAAGTGGAGAATGCAGATGCAGAACAAAGCTTGGAAGAATTAGAGGTAGGGTTTCGGCTGATATTAGCTGCAAAATATTGGGCATGGATCAAAAAAATTTTCATTGGTGATTGGAGCACACAAATCTGAATATTTGTAAGCAAAGTCTAATTCTCAATTCCACATCCCGGAATTGGTGCGAAATGATACAAAACTCTAAATAAACCTCAGGCAAACACCGATTTCACCGACTTGAAAAAAGCTTGTGCGCCCTCTTTGGAGTCCCCTAAAGCGAAAGATTCAATATTTGGCTAAAATTTCTGTTGCAAAGATATTCTTTCCCATCTAAAAAGTGTTTTTTTATATCTTTCAGGTCCTATTACGTACGAAAATAGGACCTAGGGGCTTTCAGCCGATTTCACTTTGCATTTTTTGCAGAATCGCTTGACCCAGGTGAGCAAGAACAAAGCTCAGGCACTAGCCCAACTGGAGGACGCAAAACGAATGGTGGAGGAGGAGCACCATGAGCGCCAAGAGTTCAGTGGCATCTGCAAGAACTTGGAGCACGACCTGGAACAAATCCGTGAAGCCATTGATGAAGAGAGTCAGCAGAAGGAGGAAGTGCTGAAGCAGTTGAGCAAGGCTAGAGCCGAATGTCAGCAGTGGAAAACACGGTTTGAAGGCGAGGGACTGGTGGCTGTGGATGAAATGGAGGAGGTGGGTTTCATCGGATCAATAACTTATTTTTAATTTGAGTCAATTCTACGACTACTTAGGACCGCAGACGACGAATGGCTAAGAAACTGGACATCCAGAATGCTTTGTCCGAGGTCAATGTCAAGTTGATCAATGTGGAAAAGATAAACTCTAAATTGGTTTGTTTTATGCATTTTCTGCAAGGAAATATTCTTTTCGGAAATATATATCGTATTTTTTCCACTTTGTTAGCATGTGGTCCCATGGCCCTATGTATCATTTCTCAATAAAACCGCTTCTTGGGACCGGCCTTGGACCAGCCACTTATCGAAGGTTGACTATGCAGTCAAACCTCTGCGTAGTGACTTTTGCAAAGGGGGTCCATACATAGAAGGGTCAACATTGGTCATTCTGACTACTTGCTCACCAAATGAGCCAATCTCATAGGTTGTAATATCTAGGGGATCACTGTATAGGAGGTCGCCATCTGGTTAGACTGTAATACCAGGTCCAGTAATAAGAGGTTATCATATCGCGTTTCTCTGTTTGAGATTGAATGAATTCTAACTTCAATCGGCTGATTTGGTCTTATCCGATTTCGCTTAGATTCCGCATGCAGAACAAGGGCAGGGAACGCACTTCTGGCACATTTATAGTTTGCTGTTCAAAAAATATTGCAGTAGACAACACATTAAAAAATTCAGAATTAGACTCAAAGTTGGTAAAATCGACAGAAGAAAAAAACTTATGGCAAAAATTTTGCAGTTTTTCGGGCAGGAGAGATGCCTATCCTCCGACCGCATAGTCTGCACCAAATTAAATGGATTATGTGCGAAATCGAGTTTTTTACGCTAACAAGTGAAAAATAACGTAACTGGGACGATAAAAAATAAAAAATTACCTTTGTTTTTAAAATTTAGAAGGCCAAATAATGAATAATAAATATATTTTTGCAGCTGATGGAGGTGGAGGAGGCCCACTCAGACGTGGAGCGCAACCGGATGCTTATGAACCAGTTGGACAAGAAACAGGCTGCCTCAGACAAGGTTTTTGTCAATTGAACCAACCCAAGATTCCTAACTGTTTTTGAGATAATCGACGACTGGCACCGCCAATGTGACCAACTCTCCATAGAGATTGAGAAGACGCAGAACGAGGCTCGCAGGAGCACTGCCGACATCTACTCTCTGCAAACAGCCTCCACTTCGCTGAGTGAGCAGGCAGAGGAGTTGCGCAGGGATAACAAACTGCTCACCAACGAGCTCAAAGACCTCAACGAGCAGTTGGGCTCCAGTGGTCGAAATGCTCATGATTTGGCCAAGAAGGTGCGCATGCTCGAGCTGGAAAAGGAGGTTTACTTTCATTTCTTTCCCCATATTCTTAACCTGGTCGGTAAAATCCTAGTTAGAGATGGTTTTTTATGTTATTTTAACTTTTGCATACATATTCTATCTTTTACGGATTTTTTTCTTTTTCTGAGCCCTGCAATAGCTAAAAAAAGCCAAAAATCCGAATCCAAAAGCAAAATTTCTGAGATATGATCAAAAATAGCATGAGAATTTTTTTTCCCACGAATGTAAAAAAAGCTGGCTTCCAAAAGGGAGGACTCTAGTAGAGCAGGACCTTGTATATTTGTAAGTTGTAGGAACTCCAACGCGCACTAGATGAGGCAGAAGCAGCCATGGAAATAGAGGAAACAAATGTTCTGAGGTTTGTTTATGCTCTTTTTAAGTCAGTATACTGCGAATGTTGTATGTAGTGCTGTGCATTTGCCTTCGGGCAGGATTTCGGAAAGGGATTTTTGTCTAAAGATGGCTCGGGCGAGACGGGATACCGACGGGATCCCATCCCGTGCAGAGCACTAATTGTATGATTTTGGATATGGTGAACTTTTTTTAAAATTAAAATGTTAATGGATGCATGGCATGCTAGAGAGACTAGTCCCTTTTCGAAAAAGTTTGAAAAAATTCATAGGGTGGGGGAGGGCAGAGACTATTCCATGCTAACGCCAAAATTTTCAACAGCATTACTCCTTATTTTCAGGGTGCAAGCAGAAGTGGCCCAAATCCGCGCAGACATAGACCGCCGAATTCACGAGAAAGAAGAAGACTTTGAGAACACTATCAAAAACCACCAGCGAGCCATTGATTCAATTAGGGCTTCTCTGGAGGTGGAGAGCAAGGCCAAGAACGCTTTGTTGCAGTCCAAAAAAAAGCTCGAGACCGACATCAACGATTTGGAGGTAATATTAGCAAGACGACTCTTTGTCAAGCCTTAAAAAATATGAAAACGCCTGCATCACTGCTTCTCAACTACTGAATGCACTTTTATTTATACCATTGGAAGGCTTTGCCAATTCTGCGTCCAATGACACCTAACCATGAGTATTTGGTTGGTTAAAATAAGAAACTTTGGTCATTGGGTTGTTTCAGAAGCCTTTTGTCAAAAACTAAGTTGCCATTGGACGTAGAATTGGCACGGCTTTCCAATAGTATAAGCGGAATTGCATTCAAAAGTTAAAGAGCTGAGCTACAGCCGTTTTATGAGTCTATCAACATTTTGGTAGCAAGCCAGCAAAACTATCTATTTTTTATAAACGACCACATCTTCAGCTCAACCTGGACATGGCCAACAAAACCAACGTGGAGGCGCAGAAGAACATCAAGAAAATGATCAGCCAAATTCAAGAGCTCCAATTGCAAGTGGAGGAGGAGCAGCGGCACAGAGAAGAGTGGCGTGAAAATTTCCTCACTGCTGAACGCAAATTGGCCATTGTGCTCACTGAAGTACGGGAATTGGAAGCTCAGAGAGAGCAGTTGGACCAGCAGAAACGAAAAGTGGAGCTAGCAGTCAGTGAACAGAGAGCTCAAAAGACGGAGAATGAGGCCGAGAACGTGGCTTTGACCGCAGCTAGAAGGTCCTTGGAGAATGACCTGCAGATCACTAAGGTTAGTCCTTGGCTGGCGATAAAACTAATCAAAATTGCTTGAAGAGCGAGCTAGACAAGTCACTTGGTGAATTGAAACAAGCCGAGGACAACTTCAAAAAGGCTACCGCTGATTTGGCCCGTTTGACTGAGGAATTGCGACAAGAACAACAGCACAGAGACTATGTGGACAGACAGCGAAAAGCGAATGAGATGCAGTTGAAGGTAAACTTGGGAAAATGGCCAGCCAAAGGGTTTTGGATTTTCTTTTTACTTTTTTACACAAATCCCAAAATTTTATTATTTTGAAGGTATTTTGTTTAGATTCAAACTAGGAAATCTATCAAAAAATTAAGGAGCTACAAATGAGACTGGAACAGACCGAGAGCCAGGCCCAAAAGGTGGGTCAACGAGCCATTGACAACCTGCAACAACTGATCCGCACTCGAGAACACGAGCTGGATATCGAGACAAAACGGCACAAGGAGGTCATTAAGCAGTTGAACAAGAGCGAACGTGAAGTCTGTTCTCTTTGCAAGCACAAATAAATAAAAAATTTTCTAGGTTCGAGAACGCAAATTCGAGTTGGAGGAGCACAAGAAGAGCAGTGCCCAAATGCAGGAATTGATTGAAAAGCTACAGCAGAAAATCAAAGTGCACAAAAAGCAGATTGAAGAAGCTGTAAGTTGTGGTGTACAAAGCTGGACATAATGGTGGTTTTTGAAAATATTTATGTTTCGCCATAAAATTACCTATTTTTGCAAGGTTTTATCAATTTCGAGGCATTCCAGTAGGCAAAATATCCTCAGTAATGGGAATTTGAACACAGATTTTCAAAAAAGTGGTTTGTTGTTGAGATATGACCGAAACTTTGAGAAGCCATATTTTGAAACATGAATCATCTTACTCCAGACATACAGTTGCGGAAAAAAGTTACGGTCCGATCAAAATTTTTTTGATTTTTTATGCAAATTGCTGTGCACACGTATATTTTTAGAATAAAATTTAAAATCGAAATAGACAGTCCTGTGCAGAATTTCATGCACTACAAAACTGTCATTGCTGTTTAAAATATTTTAAACAAATTATGTTGAGCATCGCCACTCATTCAAAAGTATCCGAAAAACAAGGTACGAAAAAAGTTACGGTCCGATAACAATTTATTCAAAGCAACACAGTAAAACTACATTTCAATACTTTGTAGCATATCCCTTAGCATTTAGAACAGCTTGGCACCTTCTGGGCATCGATTCAACCAACCTTTCTAGACGCTCTTTCGGAATCGATTCCCATGCTTTCTTAACCGCATCGAATAGTTCCTCTGGCTTCTTGTGCTTATGCCTACCAAGTCTTCTTTCGGTCTCGCACCACAAATTCTCGATCGGATTCAAGTCGGGCGACTGAGCAGGCCATTGCATAACATCGACGCTGTAGTCCTGGAACCATTTCGTAATAATATT
>BBSZ01000752.1:0-14644 GCA_000981365.1 Subanguina moxae | reverse complement strand
AAAATATATATTCAGAATATTGACTAGGGTTGGGAAACTTGGCCCAATTTTTAAATTGAGCCAAATTTGGCGCCAATATTGGGACAATATTGGCAATCTTGGTCAAAATTGAGCCAATATTGATTTTTTCGTGAATTTATTAATAACACCGAGCCAATAAGTTAATCATTTCCTTTGATATTATTATTTTTCTTCAGGAAATTCAGAAATTCAATAACTTCTGGGCCATTATCTTGAATATTATAACGATAATAATAATATCACTAAATATTTCCAAAAGAGAAAAGCCTTCTCTAACCATTGCGCTTTCTTCTCAAACCCAGCATTTTGAACTTGTTCGATTTGTATATATACAGTCAAACCTCGAGCTGGGGACTAGCTAAAATGTTCGTTATATCGAAGGTTTCGTTATATCGAGGGTCCGTTATATCAAGATTTGACTGCGTAACAATCCCTTGAGGACCAGGCAAAATGTTCGTTATATCGAGGGTTTCGTTATATCGGGGGTTCGTTATATCGAGGTTTGACTGTACTTCATATTCCGGCCTACCTTGCTGTCATCTTTTTGGTAGCAGGATATGCTTCTCTGATGCCAACTATAATGTCTTTTATCGTTATATTTACATGTAGCCGTCTAAATATGTTGTCTCTCACTAGCATGTGACTCCCCCAGGGATTCCCCAGGGACCCCCAAGGATCCCCCAGGGATCCCCAAGGATCCTCAAGGATACCCAAGGGTAACCCCCCGGCCTAACGGCCCTACCCCTCTGGCATTGGTACCAGAGAGAACCAAAAATGGGGGTCCCTGGGGGATCCTTGAGGGTCCGTGGGGGATCCTTGAGGGTCCCTGGGGGAGTCACACGCTGATGACAGACAACATATTTAGACAGCTACATGCAATTTTAACGATAAAAAACCCTATTATAGTTGGCATCAGGGACCCCCAGGGATCCCCCAAGGACCCCCGGGGGTCCCCAAGGATCCCCAAGGGAAACCCCCCAGCCTAACGGCCCTACCCCTCTGGCACTGGTACCAGAGAGAACCAAAAATAATGCTGTCAAAGTATGACAGTCCTCTAGCTCTGGTCTTTTGGGAATCTTCTCTTTTGTTTTGATTTTCAGATTTGGTTTAAAAATTCTGGCTCTCTTCTCTGTCTTTGGTGTCGTCTTCTAGCTCTGGTCTTTGGGAATCTTCTCTTTTGTTTTGATCTTCATCTTTGGTTTAAAAAGGTCAGAAGGTCAGCAAAATATGGAGGATATATAACAAACGAATTACTTCAAAGTGCTGGGTTTGAGAAGGACCGCAAGGGCTAGAGAAAATTTTTCCTTTGCATCATACATATTTGAGAAAAAATGCGATTCTGATGACCGGAATCCGTACGGATTCCGGTTCGGTCTCCGGCGCTAGTTATATGGCTAAGTTTCCTTAGTGTAATACCTGAAAATACCATTACTTTTCGATTTCCCAAAAACTGAATTTCTATGCCTAAAAGGGTCGGAAAATAGCTTTCTTGTGGGGAATTATTTTTATAAAATGCTTATGCATGTCCTAAAAAATTCGGTATCCGTACGGATTCCGGTTTTTTGCCACCACCGGATCAGGAATCCGATTCTTTTCTAGAAATCCTGTCCGGAATCCCTCCAGTACTTCCATCCTCCAGCACTACGAGAAAGCGACTAGGAAACAATGAAATATCGTTGACAGAACATAAAAATTTAAACTTTTAAACAAGAATATTTTGCCTCTTTATATTCAATCTTGGCCAAGATTGGCCCAATTTTAAAGTCAATCTTGGCGCCAATATTGGCAATGCGCAACCCTAATATTGACCTTGTTGTGTAAATCACCTCAATGGCCTTCCACAGTGTGTACATCGCAACATTTGTGCTTGGCCAAATGAGCATAGCTATGCCACTTAAGCCACCTGCAAGTGTTCTCATAGTTAACAACTGACTTTGACACTATGGGCACCTTCTTTAGTCGACTTGGTGGTCGAAGTCACCCTTTTTTAATTTTTTTTGTACTTGCAGATGTGTATATAGAGCCTAAAGATTTATACCATACCTGCAATTGATTGAGCGCAATCCAGCCTTTTATTAAGCACTCTGTTGAGTAAGCATTGACTTGACTAAAATATATAAATGATTATTTTAATTATTGATAAATGCACCAATTTACCTGGAAAATGAAAGGCATGGCAGCAAGGAAAGCAGGCAACTGCAAGAATTTTAAATTCATCAACGATTTTATGATTTTGTTAGGCGATTTAATGTTTGTCACGGTTTTAATAAAGCTACTGATAGCAATTCCGAATGCAAAATTCTTAACAGCTGGCTAAAATTTGATGTTATAAAAAAAATTTTCAGTCACATAGCTACTAACCTCGACTGCATTGCTTATGCAGGAATGAACCTGATGATGGATGCATAGCGGATGTCGCCCTGTCTGCCTTAGCCATTCTAAACACGCTTTGAATTTGTCCGGCAGCCTGCCTATTGACTGCAGCACTTTGGTGGAACCATGACCATGTGTTGAGTCAAGTATATTGGCTAGTTCTATATTTGCGTTATTAGACTGTTTTTTAGCGTAGAACAGATAAGCTAGTCCCATGGAAAACAGCAGAAATTGTCCCTGTGGCAAAGGTTTGACAACATTGCGGTGGACTAGTTGTCTGAACATTGATTCTGAAGCCTAAATAAAGCATTCAAGAAGATATTTGCCAACTAAAAGAAGTCACCAAATTCAGCAAATACAGAGCCAACATAGATCTTCTCTTCTTCTTTTCAATAAAAATGGCCATCAGAGAGCCCAAAAAGGAATTGACGAATGAAACAGTAGGCCAGATTGCAAAACCCATTAATTTCCTAAAAGAATTCAACAAAAAAGTTTGATGAGTTGGTAGGGAAACCTCAGGTGACACAACCAAGACAAGAATAAGACCATGTTGATGGTTAGAAAGGTGGAGGATCTCAAAGTATCTTTGATTATCTTTCTCCAACTCATTCTCCTCAAATTGCCCCTGGTTTTGACTAGGGAGTTCAACTTAATTGATTCTTATTGTTCTGCCTCATATACCACTTTGCTTACAATGTAAAGAGTGCCATAAGTCTTAAGACAGAACGTCATTGCATCCCCTAAAGCATCCCAAATGGCCAAATAACAATTGGGATGCCAGACATGACTGATTTCGTGACACTCTGCAGTCAACAGTTTGAAGCCTAGGGTGCCAGCGAAAAACTTGCTGAGTACTGGCATTTGGCTAAATTTTGAATAGGGCATTATACGAGGAGTATAAACAAGTTTAAAATGTCCATCAGCGGTAAGAATCTGTCTGCTCAAAAAAAAACTTGCTTACTTACTAGTCCTATATACGCCAAACATGGAAATTTGTCTGGAAAAAAGTCTATAAATAAAAAATTGGTACTACTGTAGTATCATACACTTATACGACCACCCCCTTCCCCTCCCCCAAAGTACTTGGGTTTTCTAGGTACATTGACCATATAAGAAGCGTTTTGTGACCATTTTTAAAGGGATGAAGGGCTATATAGAGAGAGAAAGGGACAATGAAGGGTCCACTTTTTAATTGGAGGCGGGGAGTTGTTGGGTATAATCTAGTAGAGTCAAAAAATTTCTTTAGCAAACAAATTCTCTTGGACATCTTCTGCTCTATACACAAATTAATTGATCAAAATGGTTAAATAGTGATTGTTTATAAAACTACTTTACAGGCAAACTGTTTGATAAATATTAATTCATTATTGTGTAAAAACCTGTTGAAAAATGTATCACATCAACAAAAATGTAAGCCATTTTGATCCTCTAATAGAAGAGCTGCCCGTCTATTTTTCGATCGACCTCCAAAGTACTCATCCATTAGAGACTGCCCGTTTATTAGAGACTGCTTGCCTATTAAAGACTGCCCGTCTATTAGAAGATTTACGTTATATAGCCATTTTTGTCTTAGATCTGCAACAAGCAATCAAATTTGCCGAAACAACGTGAAAGTTGCAGCAAAAATTGGTTTCTATATGACAACTAAGAACTTTTCTTTTTCATTTCTGCTAATTATTTCAAAAATTCATTTTGCGTTTTTTTACGTTTTCAGCAAACTTTTTGCATACTACAGATTAAATTAAATAAATTGAATAGAGACTATCAAAAATCTATGCATTTTTACATTTTCAGACCAGAAAGCAGAGAAAAAGGCCACTATTTTATAAATAATCTGATATAAAGCATTAACTTTGGGAAAATGCTGGTAAATAAGCAATTAAAATGTAGTTTTACACACACAAAGTCTCGTGAATCTTGAGTGCTAACTATAGATATGTATGTATAAAGGACAAGTATTAAGTTTGGTATAAGGCTGACAACTAATTATGAAAATGAAAGGCTTAAAGCAAATTAAAATGAATGATGTGAGCGTCTAAAGGTTACTAGCTCAAAACATCAGTTATTTCATCCAAGCCATCAGTGTTGTACTCTAGATCCAACGTTTTTACGGGTAAAATTGATGTTTTTAACTATCTACCTACACTTTCAGCTTGTCTTCGGTTTCCCAGAGTGGAGGTGTTGAGAGTGAGCAAAACACAAAATATGGCTATAGCACTAACTCCAGGGATGAATACCATCACATCTCTGTAAAACTTTTCGCAGCCTTCTAGACTTTTTTGTGGACTAAAACATATCTTGTAGCCGAATAATTAAGCGTGCGTTTTTTTACTTACTTGCAAGATGGATTCAACACTTCTATAATCTGGCAAGCGATTCCGTTGGAAAACTTGTCTAAAAAGGACATTGCTCCATAAACAAAAGCACTGGTTTCCTGAAAAGGATTATCCTTTTGGTTGATTACAATTTTTTGAAGTAAACTTACTGTGTTCTTATTAATTAGGTTGGCCGTAATGCCCAAAGAAGAGATGAGCAAAATGGCTTGGATAAAACCAAGCATCACTGACACCCCGAAAATGTCTATTCCTGGCAGCTCGAAAAACATGAAGGCGCAGTTTAGCACAGCCAAAGCTGAGCCTAGCAAAAAGAGATACTAAAACAGTAAGTTAGTTTCTTTATCCACTTTTTTCATTCATATTTCACCATAGTCACGCGACATTTACGCCCCAAAAGCTTTTAAACCAGCTAGAGAGTAGCTAAACCATTTGGAGGGTAGGTAAAGCATGGTACTTTTCCTTGCATCAGATATACTTTCTTATGCATCAGATGTGGTTTCCCAGAGAGTGGATTAGCCCAAAGAGGTTATGGTTATTTTCGGAATGTCTGTGACTGACCTAGAGAGAATAGGTAGACGCTGTAGAATAGGTAATACTTTCCAAATGGCCTACTGCATGGAAGAACTTGTAAAGTTATGAGTGTTTTATCTAATATAATAAAAAAATATCTCCCAACCTTTCTGTCCAATTTGTGGTTGATGGAAGGTATTCCTAGCACACACGAAACAATAAAAGAAGCCAAATATGCTATCATTGGCAGTATGGCCACATACTCTTTGGATTTTTTTTGAGATAGAGTGATGTAAAATGGAAAGTAGACTTGGGATGTGTTAATGAAAAGACGAGAAAACATGTAGAGCAAGGCTGCCTAAAGTGGAGCTGTTGACAGATTTTTTTTTACAAAACAGACTTGGTAGAAATGAATATGGGAAAACCATTTCTTCCAAGACATTCTAACAATTTCAGAAGACTGGGAATGCAAAGAGTTGGTGCGCGATAGGGACCTTCTGTTGACTGGCTCCTTTATAGAGACAAAAAAGAGAGCTGTAGTTAACAAGCCAACACCCACGGCTATAAAATCCAAGTTCTGAATTGATGAGTAAGTTAATTACTTATTATTTCACTACATTAATTGAAATATACCCGAAATGTGTGCAAATCATGAGGCCCAATCACAGCGGCTGTCTCCTCGGACCCCTTCAAGAATAAATAGAGACACCCAAAGATGGCTAGATTAGCAAGCACTGCAACGCCATATCTGTAAAATATATTGAATAGCTGATTATTGAATAGGAAATAAATACATTTTTGTGAAGACATTGCCCTATGACTATAAAATGCTATGGCTACTTAAGAGATTACGACTACTGGATTATAACATCCCCTCCCCTCAAATGTATCTACCACTAAATACGTCTCCATAGCCTATTTTAATACCCTAAAAAGGTAAATATAAATTTGGGAAGGGGGGAAGGTATAATAGAGTAGTACCGAGAATACTTGAAAAGACACCAGAAGGAACAAGGTTTAAGCAAGGGCACAGCTAAAATCCAAGCTTGACACCGAATAGGATATAAGTCTTGGAAAACCCTGTCTTGAAACCTGGGTGGGTGTCGAATCCTCATCTCTCATTTTTTTGACCCGTTGATCAACAAAATCAAAAATTAGACATAAACCCTGAATCGGAATGTGTATTCAATGGTTAGATGTAACGTCTTGATATTTTTGTTTGTGTTATTTAGATACATTGATTTTCCAAGACTACCTAAAAGAATTCATTGACATTCTCTTAGAGTCGGACCTTGACAGTTCAGGTATCAAAGACAGATGGGAAATCTTAAATAAATTTTTATGCAAACATTTCAAACAGTAATATCACTACCTGAACACAAGCCCATCCAAACTGGAAAAGAATGATAAAAGGGATGTACCAAGCAATTCTATACCACTCCCAAGTATTTTTGGTGCACAACAAGCATTTGCCAAATATAAAGGGAAAAGATATGGTAACACAAATAGTGCCTAAACAAATTGTCATCACCTTTTTTACAAACAAACAAACTTAACAGTCCACCTAAGACATGCCAAGCTTTTCTGCGCCCCAACTTCTTGATTAACCAAACAGGCAGAAAACTCGTATCACTTAACAATCCCACCAGAGGAGTGCTAATTGCATCTGTTAACTGTCCAACCAGCATCAAAAAGCCGGCATGATAGCTGCGCATGAGCACCACCTTTTCCATAAAGATCATCAAGCTAAAAATCGTCGCAGTATTTACTCTAACAGAACCATATGTGGTTCTCCTCTTGAATTTTGTTTTAGTATTTTACAGTTTTAAGTTCGTGAATTTCTCTGTGAGCACCACATTTTCTACATGGAAATGTAAGTCTTCACAAGCAAAAAACAAAGATAGCACAAAAATCTCATAAAATTTGAGATAATTATATTGTAGAACCCTGAGTCTAAGGGTACAGCCTCAGCTGAGGTCCAGGGTCATATATTACTGACCATTTTGCCATTTGCAAGATGGCTTACATTAATACAGAAGTTTATGAATGTAGTAGTCATAGGCCTCTGCTGTGAAAATACTTGGTGGTAGTTGATTGTTTGCTAAAAAGGAAAAATTTTGACCTACTAGGTGAACCACATGCTGGCACACAGATCGTTGTAGAAATGGCCAATAGAGAAACCAAGAATCTGACATTTGCTTATCTCTTCACTGTTGGACATGTTTTGTCGATGAGACTAAACAATATTTATGTTATAGAGGTAAAAGTTTTCACTAAGTCTGCGTTTAGACCCAAATCTGTGAGAAAAAACATGGTCCTGTCCTAGAATGGGTACCGATTTTACACCTTGGTCCCACCTGTTGTTTTAGACCTTTCTAAGCAGTAGTTGTGATGTACTCAACATGAATTACCTGCATGTTTATGGGTATTTGCTCCACCCCATCCACTTGTTCTTCATCACCTTCGAACACCAGATTCTGCCGATCTTCCTCCTCATCTGTATTACTCATTGTCAAGGTTGGCGACTCCTTTTATTAAAAAATTGTCATAAGTAAAAAGCAAAAGCTGGAAGAAGTGGATGTAAAAAACTTTTCTTCTGTATATTTCAATACAGAACAAATACAAGTCATTCTTATTGTGTGGTGGGAAATTTAAACAGTTTGGAAAGTTCAATTGGATGGGAGGCAAAAAAGTTTCGAGGTAATAATCCATTTTAAGCCATCTTATTGGGCGCTGTGGATTGTTTGTCATTATTTGTCAAAAAAGAGCTTATAGACATTTGAAACTCAAAGCTCAAGTTAAAGCTTGTCGGTTCGTTCAAGATTCCTATAGGCTACACTCGGTGCAGGAACTAATGACCATAACTAAAGAGCTACTGTTGCACTGGTAACCATTTAGATGTCCAGACAAAAGAGACCAACCACAGATCAAAAAAATAAAGTAATTTTGGAAAAAAAGGACAACTGATGGTACAACATTTATTCTTACCCAAAATACAAAATAAACAATAAACTTGCAAGTAGAGCCCCATAACTTTAAAGACAGCAACTAGAATCACAAAAAGACATGCCAGATACGAAAAATAATTTAGCTTGTAAATTTTGTTTACAAATCATCACTTACTCAAATATAGCAATCAAGTACATCATAAAGACACCCAACAAAAAACCAGTAATTTCTCGCACACTCTGCCAAAATGTAGATTCCCCTTCAAGCAGCTCAGGAATGATAGAGACTGTGGCAATGTAGATAAAGCCACCAGCTGTGAATGGCAACACCCAGCTATGTTCAGCTGCTTCAGCCATTGCATAAGCATCTACTGACCACAGCGAGAGAACGCATCCAAGGAGAGCTCCCACGGCAGTCAGCAACTGAATGCCCATTGCCTAAAAGCAATTTATTGCTTTGACAAGGTTTTTTTTGAGACGCACAGCCGTTTTAATATGGATTCATCGACTCCACTGCCAGATAAAATGTTATCACCTTTCTTTTAGAACAGCCGGATTGAACAAGAATGGCAAAGTCTCCAATTTCATGTGGAATTTCGTGGACCAGAACAGTAACCATAGTAACTAAACTGAATTTTTGTAAAATCACTCTGACTTGTTCAATAAATGCCTCACCAAGCCCCACAGTAGAGCCAGCTATAAAAGACGCTCCAATAGCAAGTCCATCCGTAAAATTATGCATAAAATCAGCTACGAAATTGAGAAAAGCAGCCACCCGTATACGAGGTATTTCTTGCACTTCTTCCGCCACTTTTTTGACTTCTTTAGCTAATTTTTTGATAGGCGCTTTTACAGGTTTTGATTTCAGCTTTGATGTTTTCGATACGCTTCCATCCTGTTCTGTGTCCACATCTTCGGATTCCTGAGACTGAGAGTCGGAATACTTCTCTTTTTTGCAAGAAGTGTGAGCAGAGACAGGAGCATGGGAATGCGAGTGGGAATGACCGTCTTCTCCACGCAAAATGCGTACAAACTTTTCCACAATGAAGAAAACAACAAATCCTATAGAAACAGATATTTTGATATGATTTGGTAATTTTTTTGCAGTTTTAGTCAACCTCCAAGCACCCAGCCACCCACTGACAAATCATGTGGCTCATGTGAGTGCCCTTCCTCTCCATATGAATGGGAGTGGCTGTGACCATGTCCGCTTCCAGCTGGAGTTGCATGTGGGATGAGGTGGAGAAAGGTATCGCCTAACAAGCCACCCGCACCAATTGCCAGTAGCACTTTTAGTAGGGCAGAGTTTTCTGTGGTGTTTGCCTATGATGCTCTAAATACTAAAACTTTAATTTAATATTGTCCTACCTGAATTGGAATAAAAGCCAGTATAAAGCAAGGGAAAGCACTAATTAAGAGAGTTGAGCCAATGGAGTACACCCACAGCCTTATTTTGGGGTCATTCATAAAAGCAAAGAGCCTAAAGAGCACAATATAATAGACTTTTATGTTACCTTACTTAAATTTACCCCTTTTTATCGAAGACATATTCCTTGAGCTTGCCTTTCCCTGGAGAGCGTTTTGCATCTTGCTTCACTTCATGTGAGTGTGAATGGTGGTTGAGGTGCTCTTCATGGCTGTGTCCACGAGAGCAGCCTCCATGTTTATGGCCTTCTTCGTGCAAATGATGATGGCCCTCATGGCATCCTCCATGACTGTGAGAATGAGAGTGAGAATGAGAGTGGGCATGTCCATGTAACTCCTCTTCTTCAAATTCTTTTTGAGCCTAAATTTTATGCCAACTATATTTCAGGACTAATATCGGCATAAACTTACTGCTTCGTTGACTTGTTTGCTGTATTTCATATGAGGCGCCTCATGACTATGAGAATGACCATGGCTTAGTAAGAAATTCACGCAAACAAGAGAAAAGGCTGAGAGTACAATCAGTCTTAGCCGACTCATAATACGACACCTAAATCTCAATTTTTGTTATTAAAAAATAATAGAGATGGAGTCAAAGCATTTTTTTGTACGGTTTCAATAATAACTTGTGCACGCCTCACAAAATAGATGAATTGCAAATTCAAAAAAGCGCCTTATTTAATGCCGACAAATGGAATTTTGGCAAAAGAAAAATATCATCATTACGTATAAGTTCGACTCTTTCCGATATTTATGCGGACCAAATGAAGATATTTTATATTGAAAACTGGTGCGTGGGTAAAGTGGGGGTAAGATGCGCTGACGCGTATGCAATTGCATCTAGTAGGTTGCACCCTTAAGGTCATCCACAATACTGACCATACTCTTAGGGTTACCCACCTTTTTAACCACTCTTACGGTTACTCCACGACTTACTAATAAACTCTTACCCCTGGACCCTTGGACCTGGAGTTTTACCCTTGGATCCTTGCCCCTGGACCTTACGTCTGGGTCCTTGCCCTTGGGTCCTTGCCCTTGGGTGCTTGTCACTTGGTCCTTACCCTTGGGCCCTTGCCCCTGGACTCTTACTTCTGGGTCGTTGCCCCTGGGTACTTACCCGTGCGTCCTTACCCATAGTCCCTTGCCGTGGGCCCTTCCCCTCTTACCCCAGGGCCTTTACCCTTAAGCCTTAAGCCTTAAGCCATTAGCCCAGGGTCCTTGCCCTTGGGCCCTTGCCCCTGAGTTCTTACTCCTGGGTGTTTACCCGAGGATCCTTGCCCTTGGGCACTATCCCCTGGGTCCTTACCCTTAGACCCTTGGAAGCGGGTTGCCCCGGGTGTGCGTTTTGAAGGACCACCTTGTTTTTTGTGAAAAAGAAACATTTAAGAGAAACTGTCTGTCTAGAAATATCGTGAATAATATTAACTCCTGTGACTTGCATTACTCTATCTCAGTTAATTAAACATAAATTTAGTATACAACAGTAATAATATCAATAATATTTGGAAAGAGAAAAACTTCTCTTACCTGTGCTATTACTTCTCAAACCCAGCACATTGAGGTAGTTCCATTTATATATATACCGAAAAATACCATTACTTTTCGACTTCCCAAAAACTTGATTGCTATGACTAAAAGGGTCGGAAAATAGCTTTCTTATCGTTTTAGCTTGTTAGAAAGACTTTAAAACCACAAAAATTAGTACTGGAGGCTGGACCGGAAAGCCAGCTAAGCAAAACTAAAAGACCCGTTTTTTGGTATTGACTCCTGTGACTTGCATTACTCTATCTCAAATAATTAAACATAAATTTAGTAATTTAGCAATCAAAATGGGCAACGATAAGCATCCAAAAGATAAAATCGTCTCGGTAGATAAAAGCCAAGTCTTCTATGGAAATATTCCTCCGAATTTGGTAAAGTTATAATTATTTTACTTTATTTCTAAATAAAAGTGTTTTAGGTATTGCCGTGCCCTTCTAGTCCTATTTTCACTGGTGCGTTAGCTACTGATTTTTTCGATTGTGCAGAGGAAACTTTGGAACCATTATCTAATCTCTTTAAAGTAGAACATCTTTCTGAATGCACAGATGCTAAATTGTTTAACTACCCGGTAACTCAAATAGTTTATCAATTTTATCTTTGATCTGTGATTTTCATACGATACGTTATATTCTTTAGATAACAGGAGTTGTATATGGATTCGGAAATCGCTTTGTGATCTCTCTCAAAATCCAAGCTTTACCTAATTCGCGAAACTTCATTGTTTACTTCGTTCTGGATTCAGGAGCCCCTTTGATAAGTTTCAGCAAAAGGACGGCCGATACGATATTTGGAAGCAAAACGTTTGATAGGACGGTTGTTCAAGGTTTGTTATTCAAGTGGTGTAAAATTATAAAAACTGATTTATTTTAGATATACATGTTTCTTGTCGTCTATCAGAAGACTTTAATGAATCAATGAAGAATCTAAATCTTATAGGAAGCCAATTTTTGCTTTGATCTAATACTTCTCTCATATTCTCTCCATATGAATTCGATGACCATTCAGATATGATTAGAATTTTCATGTGAACCAACGCGAATCGTTTGCGAATCGTATCTTCGAAGCTATGTATATCAATAAATATATATATCAAGTCATTCTCATAAGGAAAATATCAAAAAAGGTATTTAAATTTTTATTTAAAAGATGAAGCTTCAATGTAATCGTTAATAAAGATTCTTTATTTACATAATTTTTTTTTCTTTTTTTTTACTTTTCTTTTTTTTTACATAATTTTAAAGAATATAAAATCATTGAATTTTCATGTGAACCAACGCGAATCGTTTGCGAATCGTATCTTCGAAGCTATGGTACCCCTAGAGCCTATCTAAGTTAGGCTGAAAAATCAGGTAGAGGCACTGGTGCAACCCCTGGGTTCGGCCCCTGGGCCCACTCGTTTCAGAGCTCAGCCTCAGCCTTTACAAAAATAGGCGCCATAAATAGGCTCAAACCCAGCCCATTGAAGTAGTTCCATTTATATATATACTTTGCCTTCCTGTGAGCTCTGAAACGAGTGGGCCCAGGGGCCGAACCCAGGGGTTGCACCAGTGCCTCTACCTCATTTTTCAGCCTGACTTCGATAGGCTCTAGGGGTACCATAGCTTCGAAGATACGATCCGCAAACGATTCGCGTTGGTTCACATGAAAATTCTAATCTTATCTGAATGGTCATCGAATTCATATGGAGAGATTATGAGAGAAGTATTAGATCGAAGCAAAAATTGACTTCCTATAAGATTTAGATTCTTCATTGATTCATTAAAGTCTTCTGATAGACGACAAGAAACATGTATATCTAAAATAAATCAGTTTTTATAATTTTACACCACTTGAATAACAAACCTTGAACAACCGTCCTATCAAACGTTTTGCTTCCAAATATCGTATCGGCCGTCCTTTTGCTGAAACTTATCAAAGGGGCTCCTGAATCCAGAACGAAGTAAACAATGAAGTTTCGCGAATTAGGTAAAGCTTGGACTTTGAGAGGGATCACAAAGCGATTTCCGAATCCATATACAACTCCTGTTATCTAAAGAATATAACGTATTGTATGAAATATGAAACTATTTTCAAATATTTTTGAAAGCCGGCGACTGGCGATTGAATGTAGCGATTGGCTGTGGCGACTGGCGACTCATTGTACGCACCAAATTACTACTGCCAATCGCCAGTCGCCGTCGCCTCATTGTACGCGAGGCTTAACTCAGAATTTCACATGTTTTAATTGTTTGAAAATGTCATTTTGTGTGGATAAAATTTGTTTGGCTGACGTGGTTCTCTTGAAAATTTTGCAGACTAAAAAATAACTCCCCCTGCTCCATTAACTCCCCCTGCTCTAATAACTCCCGCCCTTAGAAGGCATCCTTTGCCAATTTAAACGTTTGCCAAAAATATTTTTGCGAACCCAACAGTTGCGAGATTAGCCGATTTCGAAATCTAAAATTACCAACTAGTATACAGCCGGCTCCGGCGTGTGCGAGTCGTGGTAAGTGCGATTTTATCGAAAATAAGAGACTACCCCCTGGCACCAGGGTCTACACAGACGCCCACGAAGCCCCACCCAGTTGGGTTGAGCTTAAACACCTTTTAATGTCCTAGTCTCACCCCGTATCCGACTTGCATCCTCCAAAATTAAAAAAGACAGGTACATGTAAGGAGTTGGAAGTAGCAGTTTTCGCTCCGCCAACCCGACCCTCAAACACGACTGCTCCGTTAAAATCGAACAAAATCGAGACATAATCAACAACTTGGACAAAATGATGCCGCTAAATTCATGTATATTTGCATTCCTAAGTAGTTTGCTATCAACTTCTTGATAGTAAAGTTTTTATTTCACTCTGGTGCTAGGGATGGGACCCTGGTGCCCGTGCACTAGATACATCTGAATTTTCATGTGAGCCAACGCGAATCATTTGCGAATAGTATCTTCGAAGCTATGGTACCCCTAGAGCCTATCGAAGTCAGGCTGAAAAATCAGGTAGAGGCACTGGTGCAACCCCTGGGTTCGGCCCCTGGGCCCACTCGTTTCAGAGCTCACAGGAATGCAAAGTATATATATAAATGGAACTACTTCAATGTGCTGGGTTTGAGAAGTAATTGCACAGGGAAGAGAAGTTTTTTCTCTTTCCAAAAAAATAATTGATATTATTACTGTTGTTGTATCATTTATGATACAGTCAACTCTCGATATAATATATCTCGTCACCCAAAAAATGGACATGTTAGAAAAAAAAGTGAATAACATATTTTATGTTAAAAAGAAACCAGAATATTTAAAATAAACTAAACATCAAAAGCTTTTTTGTAGTTAAATAGAAGGATTTTGAGCTGAATAACCTGTCTTTACAAGACTCTCTTGTCAACACTTTGTGAGGCGAGGTCATCGTAGATGACCTATCGCTCTCACTAACCAGTATATTTGGTAAATAGACAATCTTAAGCTTAGTTCTCGCTCTCGTAAAGATTCAAGAACAAGTCTGTTATTCAAGT